>JAVKPL010009113.1:0-35527 GCA_032173675.1 Gastrolobium villosum
TGTCAACTGATGAAATGTTATGGTAGTTAAAATCTCAAGTTATCTTTACGATTTTATGTTTTTACGATTTTTTTTAATCAAAACAATTTTACAATTTTTTTTAGAAGCACATTAGAATCCAAAGGATTCACATTAAGTCGAAGCAAGACTGAGTATATGAAGTGTGAGTTTTCTCTGGTACGAGATGGGGACCAAGAGCCCGTGCATTTAAGTGGTCAAGAGGTACTCAAAAAGATGCTTTTAAATACTTGGGCTCTATTTTACAAAAAGGTGGAGAGATTGATGAGGATGTAAATCACAGAATCAGAGCAGGGTGGATGAAATGGCGCAGTGCATCTGGGTTTTTGTGTGACTGCAAAATCCCCTTAAGTTAAAAGGAAAATTCTATAAAATGGCAGTAAGACCGGCAATGCTATATGGAGCAGAATGCTGGCCAGCACATAGGCAACATGAGCATAAGATGGGAGTAGCAGAGATGAGGATGTTAAGTGGATGTGTGGTTACACAAGGATGGATAAGATAAGAAATGAAGATATTCGACGAAAGGTCGGAGTAGTACCGGTAGCCGAGAAGATGAGAGAACATAGATTGAGGTGGTTTGGGCACGTGATGAGAAGGCCCTTGGATGCTCCTATAAGAACAGAGGTTTGTTACCAAGAGCTCAACACAAAAAGAGGCAGAGGTTGGCCGAAACTTACTTGGGGGGAAGGTAGTAAAACAAGATTTAATGGAGTGAGATATAGATTGGCGGACGGTATGTCTTAGAACGGGATGGAGAAAAGCTATAAGTATGGTGGAGGGTTAGACCCGTTGTTATTCCTATGTTTCAGATGGTCCCTTTTTAGTCCTTTTCCCCTTCATTTCCCCCCACTTCTTTTTGTCCCTTTCTTTTTTACTTTTATTTATTTAAATATATATATATATATATATTATAATTATTATTAATTTTTTATTTTATTTTTTTTTTCAACCGTCTTATATCTTTCACGTGGGTTCATCTACCTCCGACCCCAATTAATTTGGGATAAAGGTGATATGTTGATGTTGAAAACAATTTTACAATATTCCAAATTACGTTTTTATGTTTTTTTCACGTTAGATTAAAAAAAGAAGAAGATTGGATTGGTTTAGTTATTATGGAATTGGGTAATTGGAAACAAGAGTTTAAAGGCCCAAATTTGAGAGAAATGCAGGGATAGGTTGAGAGAAGCCCAATTAGAAAAATAGGAAGATGAGAGTGAGGGGGTTACCAGGTCTAAGCCCATAAGTAAATATAAATTTTACCCAAAAAAAAGAAAATATATTCAGAAAAATTGGAAAATAATATATATATATATATATATATATATATATATATATATATGGGAAAGATCATCTTACACCGATATAAGACTAATAAGTCTTACACCAAATCTTAAACATTGATTTTCTGCATCTAACGGTTAAGATTTATTAGGTTTCACTCTTTAATTAATTTTTAATTCCCAATAAATCTCAACCGTTAGATGCACAGAAATCAACGGTTAAAATTTGATGTAAGATTTACTATTCTTACACCGGTGTAAGTTGATCCTACCTCATATATATATATATATATATATATATATATATATATATGGGGTGTAGCAGCTTTGATAAGTTTATCTCCAGCTAGCCTCAAAACTATGTCGTTTTAATAAATGAAGGGTGTTTATTTAATTCTAGGTGAATTATATATATATATATATATATATATATATATATATATATATATATATATATATATAAATGACGTAGTTTTAGGCAGTGTTATTAAACCCGGCCCGGGCATTGACCCGGTCGGGGAACTGGGTCATTGGGTCATTGGTCGGATCGGTGGGTCACTGGTCGGACCGGTTGACCCGGATATATAGAGATATATAAAAATATATTTAAATATGAACATGTAAATTCAATTATATTTTCCATACCTAAAATGAATTAAACAAGGTTTATTAAATAAGCTCAAAAACATGAAGCATAAATAAATAAAAATGTAGTGTTGCTGAAATACTATTTCTATGTCAATTTAAATTTCAACTCAGAATCCCTGTAAACATACCTCTCAATGACATTGAACTCATATTTTTCAAGTTCAGTTACATTAAAAATGAGATGTCATAATCTTAATTTATTATTTCACAAATTGGTTCAATATTGGAAGCTGAAATTGGAGGTCATTGTAGAAAAGTATATTAGCAAATAAAATTACAAAAAAATAATTAAAATGAGTTCTACATTTTTTTGACAAGATGAAATAATTTTGGTTTTTTTTTTTAATATGACCCGACCAGGCACCGGTTTTGACCGGGTTTTGACTGGGTTTGACTGGGTCAATGCATGAGCGGTCCAATGCTTGACCCGGACCGGTCTGATGACCGGGTCACCGGGTCCCGAGTCGACCCGGCCGGGTTTTACAACACTGGTTTTAGGGCTAGCTGGAGATAAACTTATTTCAAACTGTTTGAGAAATGTTTTTTATATATATATATATATATATATATATATATATATATATATATATATAAGAGTTTAGATTTTTACGGGCCATGAATGAAAAGTCAATGTACAAGGAAGGCCCAGGTTGAAAAATATACAAAAAGGGTAAAAATAAAATTGGGTTAAGTGTTGCTGAAATTATTTTCAGGCCATGCATAAATATTAGAGAATTAAAGGTGGGCCCAAAAATAGGAGAATAAAAAATAAAAATAAAGGTATCGAAAGGATTGGCCTCTATGTTATGGCTAAGTTGTAGCGTGTTCCTGAAGGTTTGAGACCTGCATATAATATGAAAAAGATTATGAAACTTTAGAAGGTGGAGAATGGCAGGTGTAGAGGTACGGATACAATCAATAGAGTTACATATAAGTTGAATTGGGATGGTGGTTAAATGCATGTTCAGGAGTATATAAAGGTTGGGACAGTAGGCATTGTGGTTTGAGATTTGTTGGAATATATATATATATATATATATATATATATATATATATATATATATATATATATATAAATTGTGTAGACAATCTATTGGTTATGAATAAGAAGTTTGGTAGTGAAAGGGTGTGTCTTTTCGTCGACAAACAGATGTATCTTTTCATCCGAACGGATGTGTCGTTTCATCCGAACGGATGTGTCGTTTCATCCGAACGGATGTGTCGTTTCATCCGAACGGATGTGTCGTTTTATCCGAACGAACATGTTGTTTCATCCTTGAATGGGTGCCTTTTCGTGTTGAACGAATGTCTCTTTTCGTGTCCAACGGATGTGTTGTTTCGTCGTCGAATAGGTGCCTTTTGAAACGTGACCGGTCAGTGTCTATAAATAGACACTAACACCTTCATAAAATGAATCCGATTTTTCTGCACTTAAACTCTGCCGGGATTTTTCTCCTTCCGGTTTTGCATGCTGTTGTTCATACTCCGGTGTGATTTCCTCTGGCATATTATTGTGTTCGTTTGGGCTGTTGATTGATAGTGCCACCATTCTTCAGACGAAATTCGTTCTATCCTAGGAGACAAGTGTCCATCAACCTTAGGAATCAGTGAGGGGGCAAATTGTCTTAAGGAGACACGTTCTGTGGGCTCGGATTTAATTCCTCTACTTCTGACATATCATTATGTCTGTTCTATTATTCTGCTTGTTTTATCATCTGATTTCAAGTAAGTCTGTTCTTTCATTTTAATATCTATAATAACACAGTGATAATTCTGATCATCTACCTCCTCTGGTTCTATTCATGGGTTCAAGTCTTTTAGTGATATAATATCACCACCGTCTTCAATAACAAGATTTGCTCAAGGGTTCAAAGCCTAGTTTGGTGAACTTGGATTTCAATTTCATGTTGGCCATAGCCAAAATTCCTTGCTGCTACATGCACTTTCTTTGGAGAATTGTCACATTTTACTTTTTTTTCTTCTTCTTCCTAAAAAAATTGTCTCTCTAACTTCTTAAGGTCAGTTGGTAATTAATTCATTATAACAGAATCAAGATTCCATTTCTATTTTGACAATGATTAGAGTTTTGGGGAACAAATAAAAAGAGGAAATATGTGCCAAAGAAGACCAGAGCACATGGGAGGAGTTAGGATTCAAAATAAAATAAAAAAGGAAGAAAAGGAAATTATTTCAAATTTTTATTCTTTCATCTAAAGAATACCAATACCAAAATATGGAACCTATTCTAAGGACAGTTTACAAAAGTAAATCATATGATAAGAAAATGAATCACCACAGGGATACCAGCAAGGTAAAGGATAACTCAACCATAATTTATCAGCTTCATGAATCCTTGTTGCTCTATGGCAACGGGAAATACCTCAATAGGTTGCAAAAGTACATGCATAATTTTTTCACTTTTCATTGACTCTTATCAAAAGGGAAAGGGGCGTATAAAAGCAGAGTTCAATTGCCAAATCTTGAGTGAGACCTTGATGTTTATGCCAGTTGCATTGTTGAATAGAAATAATCTTGCAGCTCCATATATTGCTTCTGTTGGATAAACTCTAGCTGTGATCACAGATCTCCCTCCCTGAGCAAAGCTCTCAATAATTGAATGATCAACCTAATCACAATGGAAAGTTAATTGTCACAATAGCCTATACATTAATTGAAGGGAAATCATTGTCTCATTTTATATGAGATAGTTATCTCATGTTTCTCTCACATAAAAAGATGTGTCATCTTTTTTTCCTGTTTTTCTTTTTTTAATAATGGGATTGTGATTTTACTTATCTTCAACAACATGAGAAAAATATAACCTTTTTTTTTACTTTAATTTTCTTCTCACTAAGTTTAGTTGCATGAAGGGCCGGCTTGACTCAGCGGTAAGCTTGCTTGCCGTGGTGTGTCAGGTCGCGGGTCCGAATCAGTCTCTATTAAGGGTGTTCATCAACCGATTCAAACCGCAATAACCGAACTGAAAAACCGAAAACCGAATAAACCGAAAACCGAAAAAATTAAAAACAATAAAAAAATTGCAAATTTTAATTGGATTGGATCGGTTTTCGGATTGGCTTCCAAACTGATCCAATATATTAATTACCCTCTACCTACTTAGGTTTTTCCCCAATCATAACCCAAAAATTTCTAAACTAAAGACTCATTAACCCATCAACTAAATCCAAGAAAAAGCTTAGTCATATCTCATTAACAAAATTTAATTTGTGTAGAATGTCTCATCGCCAAAAAAGAAAAAACTATATTTCCAATGATTATTTGAACAATAATCATGAAATAAATTTTGGTGGATCCAATCCAAACCGAAAAAAATTGTCTATGGTAGATTTAAAAAAAAAATTCAAAACCGAATGGATGATTACATGATCAAACCGAAGGGATTCGACAATTTTTGCTTCCAAAAAAAATAAAACCTCTCTCTTTTTTTTTTACTTTAATTTTCTTCTCACTAAGTTTAGTTGCATCACTACAGAATGCAAACTCATTCGGTTAGTTTAATTGGTTTCAATTAAGGGAAAAAGAAAAAGTGATGGCACACCTTCTTATGTGAGAGAAACATGAGATAACTATCTCATGTAAAATGAGACAATGATTTCAAAAAAATAAAAATGAATAAAGTTATTCACACTTACCAAAACCCTCATTGATAATTTTTCATCATCTAAAACTGAAACTTTACTTCCATAAACTGGCTTTGCAACATCAGGAGCCTTGGATGATCTGCATCATCCAATAACTCATTACACATGATCACACAATTGATTTTCACCCCTTTTTGCTTCTTCTTTCTTTAAATGGAGAAAAAGTCATAATCAGCAAATGCAAATTCTTACCTAGTTTCATCAACACAGAAGAAAGTGGTTGAACTACTAAGGCTAGTGTTAGAAAGGCGGAAATAAATTGGAGTTTGTTCAGAAAGTGTGTCATCTGCAATAGCCAGAAGGCCAAATGGTCCAAAAGCACTTCTATCTGTAGCACCCTTTCCACAACCTACATTGTCCTTCCCAATTCCTTCAGATGCCAATGTTTCAATCTCAAATTCAGCGAATATGTCCAACTGTAAATTTTTCAGTGCAGTTATTGTGACTTGTGAGTGATAATGCAACAAATATATGAACAAATTGCATAATACTATAGACAAACCTGTGTTGCTAATGTTATGTTCAATGGCACAACAGAGCCAGGTTTAACAACAACTCCTTCAAATTCATCACTGCTTACTCTTAAGCTCTCTATTTCTTCTACTGGCCACAGAAGCAAATTTGATCTGGTCTTGTTGTCAAACAGCACTGTCCTTGGAATTGTCTGATTGAAAAAGAAAATGTGGACTAGTTTTGAATTCATCAATTAATAAACTCACACATGTAAAAATTACAAACCTTCTTTCTGCCAAACATTTCGTCCTTATGAATTTCAGACTTAGCAAATTGATATGGTGTCAAATTAGAACCAAATGTGCAAAAGTGCATAATTTATATTATTTATGGGTTTATCATCTATCATTTAACATAACCATAAAAAAATTCCTACACACACAACATTTTGTGGGGCCCACGCAACTAATCTCGATAACATAACACAATCAATTTTCCTACAACATAACTCTTATAAAACCCATTATTTATATGCCAAACAAAGAACTACCTTCAAACATTATTTGTAATTTAAGTTAAAAAGGTTAAATTACATTGACCATTTTTAAGATTTGATGAAATAAAATTTATCTTCTATCTAACAATCAAATTATAGTTCCTCTTTAATATGTTTTCCAATTGTGTAAAATTAGACAAAACTGTGCACGTGAACAAATAGGGTTACGTTATATTTATTATCTTTTTTTTATTATTATTATTAAATTTTAATCATTAACTTTTGTCAATTTAAATGTTATAATTTATTGGGAATTAATAATTATGACCTAATAAATTATAACCATTAATTCAATGATTAAAATTTGATAGTAAAAGATAATAAAAAAAGAGGAAGGTTATACTTACAATTTTTTTTATAATCTCTTACAACCATATTTTAACACCGTTGATTTCCGGCAATCAACGGTTATGATATGAATTAATAATTAATTAATGAGTTTAATTTGTGAAAATCATAACAGTTGATTGGCGGAAATCAACGGTATTAAGATATGGTTGTAAGAGATTGTAAAAAAAATTATAAGTATAATATTCCTCATAAGGAAATGTAATAAATATAACCTCCCCACAAATTGAGTTATAAATTGTGAGCATAATGTTCTTTAAAAAAAAAATGCATACCTGAAGAGATGCCCAACCCTTTCTCAAGTCATCACTTTTTGTATCAGTTTCATTAATCCAACCCCACAGGATCCTTCTCTCTTTAACTTGATCATAGAAAGTCTTTGAAGCATAGTATCTCCCATGATCCAAAAGCAACCCAATACCCACATCCTCAACCGGGTTATCGGGCACCCATGTATCATTTTCAACAAAATAGGTCCCAAGTGCATAACAATCAACCCTTGCCTTATTCATACTAGCCTTTAGCACGTGCTTAACTTGTGGACCATTAACTGATGTTTCCAAACCCTTGGACCCGTTTATTGAAACCGGGTAAAAATCCACACATTCCCACATACCCGTACCCGGAACCGCATGCAAGTAGTGATCACTGTGCTCAAAGTTTATGAAATCTTTGGTTTTATAAATTAATGAAAGCCCTGTTTCCCCTTTCTTTGACCCAACTGTGACCCTCCATTTTCCATCTGGCCCAATCCAAGCCGTGCTCGGGTCACGAAAATTCTTCGGGCCGATGCCGGGTGGGGGTACCAAAACCGGGTTACCCGGATATTTGACCCAATCAAGGAGAAGTGGATCAGACAAGTTGGCAGGATAAGCAAGGTTTTGGACTTGCACATACTCATTGGTATCACCAGTGTAGAGCACTATGATTTTGCCACCTGGCAAAATCGTGGCTGACCCGGTCCATACACCATTGATATCGAACCACTTGCTAGGGAACATTGCAATGGGAAGATAGAGCCAATGAATCATATCCCTTGAAACAGCATGACCCCATGTGATGTTGCCCCACACAGCTGAATCAGGATTATATTGGTAAAATAGATGGTACCACCCCATGTGAAATAATGGACCTGCAACCATACAATAACAATTCTTTAATGTCAAATTTTTTTTGGTTTTCATTCTCATAACTTTAATACAAAACATTGATCATAAATAGTTAAATTATGTTTAGTTAAATTGATATCACATAATTGTAGGATTGAAAACAGGAGAAAAATCATTTAACTCTAGAGTAAAATTTGAGACATTTGGAAATTAGGACTGTGAATTAATCTAGGCTAAGAGAGCACTAGAGCACTCTCGAACTTGTTCAGGGTTTGTCTTTCATTTCGTTCAATTTTTTCTATTCATTGTAATGTCATCTGTTAAGTCTCAATCTACATAGTCAAGAGAAACTTTATTGTAACCTTTTATCATCAATGCAAGTTGTCGCATTGTTTCTTGGAAATCTATGTTGGTTTCTAGGTATCATAGCTTCCAATATAGGAGCTATGTGAACCAAGGGTAGCATGGTGGTTTCCCGAGGCAAGAATGAATGATCCTTGTACGTAATGCAAGGCGAAATTAATGTTGGAGAAGCCACCGCAATCCAAGATGGGTGCAACATAGAGTTGTGTTGTGGCACTAGCGTTTTTGCCATATGAGCAAGAAAGAACTCCAAATATTGATAGATAGATTTGTTGCCCGGGTTGAAGGGTCAACATTTGGAGAGTTGCACTCATTGCTTGGCTGAAAAGCAATGCCAGATTTCCTTCATAAGGTCGGACCAACCCAAGAAACGCAGATACATTCTAGACCTCGTTCACACCAACGTTTGTTCCATGTCAAAAAGATCGTTTGGTGGGGCTTATTAATTTTTTTATTTGTGACGTGAAGACTGGTTATATTGGTTGAATATTAAAGATCAGGTACTCCATATCTTCAAAGAAATTAATACCATGGTTGAGAGAGAGAGACCGATAAGAAGCTGAAGGCAGTCTTATCTAACAACGCAGGAGAATACTATGATCCTTTTGATGAATATTGTAGGTCAATAGGAATAAGATTGGAAAAGACACCACCCAATACTCCACAATTGAACGGAGTGGCTGGGAGAATGAACACAACTATTGAAGAACGAGTTAGAGGTATGCTCTCTCATGCCGGGTTGCCAAGATCTTTCTGGGGCTAGAACTATCATCAATCTGATCAACCTAATACACATTCCCGAAGATGAGCGGGCAAATCTTGATGCGAAAATTAAAGAATGTATATAGACTTTAGGACCCCATCAATTGTAAGGTTGTGAAATGGTGGAATATAGTTTTTCACGAAGATGAGACAATTTAAGATATTAGAAACATCTTGCTTGTTCGTACTGAAGTAAGGGGAGAAACCATTCAACAAAACAACAATGTCCAACAACAAGAAGAGCCATTTGTTGAAGGTGAAGAAGTAGAAGTTGAAGCAGGTCGTCCAAAGGTTCGTGGTGATAATGATGAACTAGATTCTCAATCTAAGACTCAAACTCTACATCCAGCTAGAGTGAGACAAACTTCAACAAGATACCTAGAAGATGAATATACCGTAGTTGTTGAAAAAGGTAAACCCTAGAGCTCCGATGAAAAGTGATAAGCTCAAAAAGTAAAAGTGGGAGAAGGCAATGCAGGATAAAATGAAGTCCTTGCATGAAGATCATATATATGAGTTGACCGAGTTACCCAAAGGAAGACAAGCTCTTAAAGACAAACGGAAAATCAACATGAATATAACAACTCAAGGCCAAAATACAAGGCTAGGATTGTAGTGAAAGTCTACAATCAGAATAAAGGTGTTGATTTTGAAGAAATTTCATCGCCAGTAGTTAAAAAGACCTCAATATGCATTATACTTGGGATAGCTGCTTTGATGGACTTAGAAATTGAACAAATGGATGTGAAAACAACATTCCTTCATAGAGATCTGGAAGAACAAATCTACATGGAGCAACTTGAATGGTTCCAGCTCCTGGAAAAGAAAATATGGTCTGTCGTTTGAAGAAAATCTTTTATGGCTTAAAGCAGGCACCTCGGCAATGGTACAAGAAGTTTGAATCCTTCATGACACAACACAAGTTTATGAAGATAGAGGTTGACCATTGTGTGTTCGCTAAAAGGTATGAGGCCAGAAATTTTCTGATTTTCTTTTATATGTTGAGAATATGCTAATTATAGGAAAAGACAAACTGAAGATAGCCACTCAGAAGAAGGTATTGAGCGCGTCCTTCGCAATGAAGAATCTTAGCCTTGCAAAGAAAATACTGAGAATCGAGACCATAAGAAATCGTCAAAGGAAGCTGTTCTGGCTTTCACAAGAGAAGTATATAGAAAAGATCTTGAAAAGATTCATTATGGATAAAGTCAAGACAATAAACACCACCCTAGTCGGACACATAAAGCTAAGTCAACAACAATATCCAAGGTTTGATGAAGAGAAGGACAAAATACTGAGAATCTGATATCAGTCCACGATCAAAAGTTTGGTGTACGATATGGTATGTAAAAGACTCGACTAGGCATATGTCATCGGACTGGTAAGTCGGTTTATGTCAAATCCTGCACAGAACACTAGGAAGCAGTAAAGTGGATTTTTAAGTACCTTAAAGGGACAAGAAGTTTATGCCTCCGATAGGAGAAGGTAAGGCCAAGCTCAAAGGTTTTATGGATTCTAAATAAGAGGGAGATACAGATTCCAGGAAGTCTACTATAAGCTACTTGATCACCTAAGGGGAGCTTTTTCTTGGCAATCAAGGCTTCAAAAATGTGTTTCATTCTTGATGGTCGATGTCGAGTATATAGCCTCAATTGAAGTGAGCAAGAAGATGATGTGAATGAAGAAGTTCCTACTAGAGTTCGGTCACAAGCAAAACAAGTACAAGCTGAAGTATGATAATCAAAGTGTGATACACTCGACGAAAAATTCTACCTATCACTCTAGCTTAAAACATTTTGGTATGAGGTATCATTGGATCCAGTATGTGTTAAAGGAAAATCATCTTCAACTTGTTAAAGTGCACATCGACTTGAACTAACATGATGATGAAGCCGATGTCCTCAAGAAAATTTGAAAACTGCTGCAAAGGTGTCGGGCTGACGAACCCGATGAATTGAAATCGGAAGGGAGAGACTTGTTGGGGGTATGTTCTCCATTCAATACTTTGGTGGTTAAGCGTGCAAGACAGTTAATGCGCATGACCAAATGTCCAAACAATCCCAATAAATGTGAAGATTCTGGAAGGAGATGAATTTATTAGTGAATGGTTAGCTAGTGAATATATTCCTTTGTAAAAGAAGCTTGTGGTGTGCAAGCTCTTTTAGAGAAAAATTTTGTATTCCACTTGTGCGAGGTGAAGAAATCAAGATTACCTCTAGTGCTTACTAAGGAAGACCCTTTTGTATCTCATTATTCATAGAGTGAAGTTTCTCTCAACTAGTATACCATGATTTTTACTTCTTCTTTATATTAGAAGAAATTTTTCACGTTAATATTGTGTTTTACTTCTTTCTCTTTGTCTCCATTTTTCTTCGTTTATATATATATATATATATATATAGTTGGTAGTAGAAAATTTTAGTAGTAAGAATATCCTCCCTCATTTTTTTTTATTTTTTTTTGTGTTTCTACGTATTGGGCCAACCTACTAATACGTCGAA
Organism: Gastrolobium villosum; assembly: GCA_032173675.1. NCBI lineage: Eukaryota > Viridiplantae > Streptophyta > Magnoliopsida > Fabales > Fabaceae > Gastrolobium > Gastrolobium villosum. The sequence goes on from JAVKPL010009113.1 coordinate 11,707, forward strand.
CTCTAACTGGTAAACTAGTGTGACATGACTTGAGACTTATTGCTTCCACTTTGATAGAGAGACCCAACATATTTTATTCATAATGTTGCTTTATATGTGTGTGTGTTTTAATCAAAACTTTTTTTCTAATATGAAAAATTATCTCTTACCACAATTATATTCAACTTATTTTCGTAATAATAGCGACATTTGTTATTAAAAACCAAAGCAAAAACTATTGGAATTGATGATAGATGAGCAAGTTGAGATCCACAATTATAAACTTAATACGCTTAATCAGGCTGCTGTCATTATGAAAATAATTTGAACATATTTTCTGTAAGAGGATAGTTTTGTTTTTATTTTTATCTAGGAACTGGAGGTTAGATAGTATGTCTACACCATTTCTATAGAGTGAGTGAATTATAGAATTATGTATTCTATTAATAATTCAATTACTAGTATTTATATTCTTATTAAAATTATTTTTGTACCGATGGGTGTAGTTCAGTTGACAACGCAAATTAAATAGATGGATAGAAAAATTGGGATTTAGAGCAAGTGTTCGATACTTGCCAGTATTATCTTAAAGAGAGATTTAAAGCCTTAATCTCGGGACTCACCTTGAATCGGACTAGTCGTGAAGCAAACGATGAATCAATTGGAATATCTCCGCACACAAAAATTGGGTTCGATTCTCAACAAAGACAAGGAAGGCAATTAGCTTTAACCACTAAGCTGCGTCTCAAGATTAGTCTCATGGCTCAAAGAATCAAAGTTGATTGAGATAATGATACGCCTCACCTCAAGGAGGTAATTAGAATCGGTATATTAAAAAAATGATGATTGATGGCAATAGCAACGCACATAAAATTCTTAACGTTAAACGAGGGTTTTCAACAAAAAAATAAAAAATCTGGACAATACACATCAAGTAACTTCTTTAATTCTTCCTCCGATAGCGAAGTTCAAATCCGCTGTTCTAATGAGGGAAAGGGAAAATATTTTCGATATGTACCAGAAAAAATAAAAAAAAATTCTTAACGTTACGTTTTCAACAAAAAAAATAAAAAATCTGGAGAATACACATCAAGTAACTTCTTTAATTTGTACATAAAAGAAATCAACAGAATAAGGATGAGTTATGTGTCATTTTAAAGAATGTAAAGTTGTGTCATTTTAAGAGAGAGAAATAGATAGATAAAGGAGGAGAGAGTGTTGACAAAAAAATAAAGGTCTGGGTTCACCATGAAAAGATATAAATCCCTAAAAGAAATCTTTGAGAATAAATGAACAATCATGAAAAAAGAAAATCACAAAAAAAAATATAAACGTACCGTCAGGATCTGAAGCGAATTCCGCCAACATCCGCGCGAAACAGGAACCCCAGTAGGTCATTGAGACATTGTTGATTAGCCTCTCATGATCATTCGCAATTAATAATATAAAAATCAAAAGAAAATAAAAAACCAAGTTGAAATAAAGTGTTTTGAAAGCTAATCATGGATGTAGCAGTATGATTAGTTACACACAAAAGATGTTGAAGAAGAAGAGAATAGAGGAAGAACAATATAAAGAAAAAGAGACAAAATCACATAGTAAATTGTAAAAGGGTAAGAGAGAGGAAGAGTTATCTTGTGATTTTGTCACATCCTTTTCATTTCTTAATCATTCGATTTAACATAAAGTGAAACCTATCAAATGACCACTGTTGCGGTGTTGCCTTAATAAATTAATGGAAAATAATAAAATAAATTCTCAAATAAAATATAAAAAATTCTAACAAATTATAAAGAAGATTCTGGTAGCTTATAAGGCTAAGTAAAATACTTCTGTTACCACTTACCTATCATTTACTGAAGTCACTGGAAAAGAAGTTGCATAGAAGAGGGAAAGAAAAATAAAAACATATAGCAAATGTAAATGGGACAGTTATATTGCATACTTATTTGAGGGAAATACAACTTTATTTAATGTTTATCGAAATGACGTCGTTTTGAGGTTAAAAAATTAAAAAATTAGAATATTAAAGACTATTATAACGCTGAAATAAATTAAAATTACAAAAATAACATGATTTCCGTCCCAAAATGACGTCGTTTCGATGAACATTAGATAGAGTTATCTAAAGTAACTTTAGAAAAAACAAACCCTTTATTTAATTACTTTTTAATTATTGTTAGATTAAATTTAAATTAACGGTCTCAAATATATATTTTTTATATTTTGTTCCTCTCTTTTATTTTTCTCAACTAATTAATCTCTTATTTTTTTCCTTAAAAAAAATAAATAATAAAACACATACCATTCATCCAATTTTTTTCTGGTTGAAAATGGAAAGCTGTTCTTTGCCAATAGAACATGGCATTTGTCCAATTATATGAATCCTTTTGGAAAAGAGGTGGATTGGACTTGGCTGAAACTCCTTGAGCAACCCCTCTAGGCAATTCTGACTTGTTGGAGATGTTAGAAAATGGGGTAGTTTCTGGGGTGTTGTTCTCCAACTTCTCCAAGGAATTTTGGCTCTGGTTTATGATGATTGCCAACAATGACATTAAGAAAACAATTGAGCCAAATATCACAAAGATACCCTTTAATGGATTATGGCTATTGTGCACTCTTGATTGCAGATTCAGCAAGGGGGTATGTAGAGCATGATCAAGTTCAGGAGTGATAATAGTATGAGAAGGATTGGCCTCCATGTTTTGGCTTAGTTTGTAGTGTGTTACTCGTAGACTTTGAGTCTTGTAGTTTTAAAATGAAAAGGAAAATGATGCTTCACTAGAAGGTGGAGAATGGCAGGTGTAGAGCTACCGTTACAACCAACAATGAGGTATAGAGAAGTTGGATTGGAATGGTGGTTCCCATATAATTGGAGAGAAGGTAAATGAATGCATGTTATGGAGGATGTAAATTTTGTGATAGTAGCCATTTGTGTTTTGAGATTTGCTCACGGATAAATTTAATATAAGTTTATTAATAATTATAAAGGTACATAATATTTTGTGCGGAAAATAATAATTCAATATTTTATTTTTATAATCTGGAGGTATCCTCATTCAACCGAACAGCAGATGCATTTGAGTTGGATTTGAACACCTGACTCAAGCAAACTCTTGAGAGCTCAGTTGCCAACTGAGCTATCCTTAGAGGTTATTCAATATTTATTTTTAAGTTAAATAAATAAGATAAGATAAGTTTGCTAATGACCAAAATGATAAAGAGTCACAATCAAGATTTTAAATTACAGTTAGGGGACATTTAGCAGAGGAGAAATTTTTTTTTTTGTCTGGAAATCTCCATTCTTAAAAATATAATTTCTACATTTAGTTTATGATAATATCTAAAGATTTAAAATTTAGAAGAAATTCACTTTCCTGAACCTAAAAAAACCGCGTACCAGTATTTGATAATTGATGATCGCATCACGTGAAAATCTTACTGGACCAAAGACAAGAAGAACAAAGCACTACAAGAAAATTGACTACCCAAAAAAATAAAAGTACTACTGGAAAGTTAGATGAACAATGTCAGGTGATGTTGAGCATTAAAGTCATCATTAACACCCTATTCAATGTCATTGTCAAGCAAATACGGGAATAAATCTAAACTTTGACATAATTAGGTTACGTTTATGTAAAAATTACTGGGTATGCCCTTGACCTATCAGCCTATTTAAGCCTATAAAATATTCAATAATTAAAATCAGTGTTATTAAAACTGAACCGACCCGGGAACTGGTAAATCGGTCATGTAACAGGTCCAGTTGAAGTAACGGACCGGCCATGCATCAGAATCAGTGCGACCCGCTCAGTTTTCGTGAAAATTGATTACCCGGTCGATTAATCGGTGACTCGACCCGGTCCCAAAAAAAATTCCAAAATTTCTTTTTTCCAAAAAAATAAAATTATAATAGACATATTGAATTTTTTTTTTACGTATTGAATTACATAAGTTATGTACCTACAACATTAATATTATCTCAATTATGCACTATGCAGAAAATTTTGATTTGATTCATAATTAAATATGTTGTTTACTGAACCTGAAGCCTCGTATCACGATTATTATATTTTTATTTAATCTTTTATTGGATAATAATATGTGATTTATTATTTTATATATTAAAATATTTGAAATTTTTATCATTTTTTTAGATATTTGAGTATGTTTATAATTTTAAATATAAATTATAAAAATATATATAATTACCAGGTCATGCGGTCGAACCAGTTACCCAGTACCTCAACCGGGTCAATGACCGGGCCGATTTTAATAACATTGATTAAAAGAATGGTTTGATATTTGTCATTTTAAATGACATAAATTATGTCATTTTAGGAGAGAGATAGACATAAGAAATAGAAATCATAAGAGAGCTGGGTGATTTTTTTATTTTAAATAAAAAATAATTTCTTGTATCTATCTCTCTCTTAAAATAACATAACTTTATGTCATTTAAAATGACAAACACTTTTCCCTTAAAAGAATAACTAAAATAATATTATCTTATTATTCAAAATTGTTAAAATAATGATTTTATTTATTATATTTTAAATAAATAATATGATATAGGTCGGCCTATAGGTTTATAGGGCCGACATGTACAAAAAAAATCCTATGGCCTGTTTTCTAAATAGGTTTTTTTTTTTTAAAGTTTAGGTCTCTTCTACTTTACTATTTATAATAGGTCAAGCCCGGCCTAATATAGGCTAGGCCGCAGGTCCCTGTAGACCGGCTTAGCTCATTTGCACCCTAAGGACAACTTTTCTTGACACCCACATAACGGTAAGTGTAATGGTTAGCTGTGTAGTGTGACTTGAAGGCTTTTGGATTGAAGCTCTAATGGCTACATTCTCAAGCCTATATATGTTATTGGGTTGAGCTAATAATTATGATGATGCTAATAGTTTAACTTTGAAAATTAGGCTTTTTGACCACTTTAACCTTTATTTAATAATTAATTACCAAATTGACCTTTCTTATAAACTATTTCAGAAATTTAATCTTTTCAACAAACATAACACCAATCTGTCCATGTTTGACCGTTGACCCCTAAGATATCCGAGTATCCCCCTCCCTACCCGAGTATATTTCGCGAAATATAACTGTTCTTGCACAAGATGAGTTTTTACCCGGGTAAGGAACCCGGATACCCGGGTATGAAGTTATTTACTCGGGTACAGACCCAGTTACCCGGGTATTTGTCGACCAGAAACCCCAATATCAGTGGGTTTCGGCCATTGTTATGAGTTATACGTTTTTTTCCCAAATCTTTCTCCCTTGTCATCTCAATTCTGAACCATCATGCATGTATTTCATTCCATTATCTCAAAAAGCCTAATCTTGGGAGGACATTGGCATTACACCTCCATATTCCCATTTTTCCTCAAAAATCCGAACCGAAACCTTAGACCCAATTTTCGTGTGAAAGATGACTTCAAGTCCAAACATGTTTCATGTAGTTATTTACTACAATTGGAATTTTAAGACAAAAAGAGGAAGAATATGACTCGATATGATGCAAGAAAGGCGAAATAACTGTTGAATTTGTCAAATATCTGAATATAAGGTGTTATACTTATTTTGTGTTGATTTCACAGGAAAAACGCACAAATTAAAGATAAAAAGGACAAAGCAAAACTAAAAGCCCACGCTACAAGCGTGGGAATGGCGCTCGCAGCGTGAAAAGCACAAATTGGACAGAAGCCCCCGCGCTCAGAGCGTGAGGACCGCGCTTGCAGCGCGGGGGAAGGAAAAAAGGCAGAGGCTCTCACGCCCACAGCGCGGGAACCACGCTGCCAGCGTGGGAGGCGCGAACAATTGGAAATTTGAATTTGAAGAATTAGGTCAAAGTCTCTTATAAATAAGAGACTCAACTTTGAGGAAGAGATATACACAGAAACCCTGAGGCAGATCCGGCTTGGAAGAGAGGAATTCGTTCTTCGTGTTCGTCGTTCCGTTCTTGTATTTTTCTTTCTCTTTTATTTAAAGTTTATGTTGAATCTCAGATTAGCGATCATGATGTTGATTGGCTAGATCTATTTACTATAGTCAGGGTCATGATCCCTTTGTGAACAATTGGTACGAAGGATTGAATCACTCTGTGTGTTGGTTTTAATATACTTCATCTTTATCTTGTGCGTATTGATATTATTTCTGTTAGATCTGATCAACCTAATAGGGGATGATATTATGGGGATTAGGGTTTGCAATAGGAATGTTGGAGTTCTGATTCTGAAAGGAGATAAAGATGACGATTTATGCATGTTTTAGGCATAGACTTGTATAAATCGCAGTCATTGGGTTTATCTGTATAAGGCTTAATTTCATGCGGGATTACTAAGGGATTAGGTTTCCAATTGAATTAAAGGGTTAGATCACCAAGGGATTGGGATCTAACTAATTATTCTTAAGATGATAATTTGTCAGAGTTATTAATTTCAATGAATATTGTGAATCAATCCAGAGTAAAAATTGGGATCATTTGGTGAGTGTACCCTGGTTACAGTGTTTTCTCATATCTTTTACAAAAACATTCATTTACGTTCTTAATTTATTCCTTTTAACAAAAATCTAAAAACAAGTCTTTTACTTTTCTTATCATTTAATTTAAATTACAATATTTGTCAACAACAATTGATTCATCAAACTTAAGAGGACTGGTTATCATAGTAATTGTTTTACAATCCCTGTGGAGACGATCTTACTTACTACTTTATTACTTGGAACGATCGGTATACTTGCCGAGTTCGCAACAAGTTTTTGGCGCCGTTGCCGGGGATTGAAAATTCAATATTACAAATAACCATTGATTCTCGAGATTGGATTCTTATTTTTATTTTTTTTATCTTGTTTTGTTTTGTTCAGATGCTACTAATAAATTTTCCTGAGTTTTATGCGAGGCAGACTTCCGCCTAAGGACTTTGTAATTGATTCTGAAATTGCAAGGACCGAAAAGCAACTAAGGAAGGCTGCTAGACAGATCATTTGGGAAGATTCTAAGGACATACCTTTACAACCAACTCAAGAGATGGCAGAAAACAACAATGCTGGTCATGGTAGAGGAGGAAATGCAAACAATCAACCTCCAAGACTGTTGAATACGATTCTGACTCCAGTATTCAACAGAGCCAACTCAAGCATAGTGAGGCCAAATGTGGAGGCCAACAACTTTGAGTTGAAGCCATCATTGATTTCTTTGGTGGAGAGGGTTCAATTTTCTGGTGCTGATGATGAGGATCCTCATGAATTCATAGACCGATTTCTGATGGTCTGTGATACAACTAAGCACAACGGAGTATCTACCGATGCTATCAGGCTCCGGTTATTTCCTTTTGCTGTTAAAGGAAAAGCGCTGCGATGGATTGAAAGGCAGCCCGCAAATAGCATCCTTACATGGGAAGATTTGTCCAGCAAATTCTTTGCTCATTTCTTTTCCATGGAGAAATATAATCAGCTGGTGAATGAGATCACAAATTTTCGCCAGCTGGAAGGAGAATCACTTTGTGCAACATGGAACAGATTCCAGGAACTTAACAGGAAGTGTTCACATTATGAAGGAGATGATGATAGAAAAGTGGCGATATTCTTCAATGGAATCACTCCTGAAACAAGGATGATAATAAATAGCGCAGCTGGAGGTTCTATCCGGGAGAGTACATCCGAGCAGGCTATTGATTTGATCAAAAAGCTTGCACGGAATGAGAATGAGAGTGTACTAGCTCCCATAAAAAGAGCAGTGATAAAGCCAGCAGACAATGATGTTATATCATTGTCTAAGAAGTTTGACAGCTTGAGTGAGAAATTTGACAAGTTTCAAGTGTCAAAGGTTCAAACAACTCCTCTGGTTTGTGATAAGTGCCAAGAAAGTCATGAATCCAGTGAATGTCCTAATCCATTGTCAGAAGATTCGCCTCAACAATTGCAGGTGAATGGGATCTGGTATGATCAGCGTCCTCCACAACAAAACTTCCAGCGAAATCAGAATTTCCCTGGTGGTAACAACAATTTTCAGCGGAGGACTCAAGGAGCTGGTATGGATTTCAAATCCAACAATACCAACAATTATGCTCAATCTTCACAGAATCAACAAAGAGAGCCGGCTGAGTGGGAAAAAGCTTTTGCTCAAATGGCTAAGGCTTCTAATGAGATGGCTCAACATACCAATGCTTTCATGGAGGAGACTAGAGCCAACAATAAAAATACAAATGCTTCCATTAAGAACCTGGAGAATCAGATAGGCCAGCTGGCCAAGCAATTTACAGAAAGAGTTCCAGGTACCTTTCCAAGCAATACAGTTATCAATCCAAAGGATGACTGTATGGCTATTACCACAAGAAGTGGTAAAGTGTTGACAGTTCCAACAAAACCAGCAGTAAATATGGAAGACAAAACAAAGGGAAAGGAGGAACAGAATAAGGAAGCAGTTGAACAAGAGATTGAGGTAATTGTGCACGAAAGGGAAAAGGAAGTTGTAGTTGAGAAAGAACAGGTTGAAGAGCAACCGGCTGTGGCAAAGAAAAAGCATGAGTTAAGCCATGAATATGTGATGTCTAAGGCACCCTACCCAGAAAGATTCAAGAAGGGAGCCTATAACAAACATTATGATAGATTCTTGGACATTTTCAAGAAGCTACACATCAATATTCCTTTTGCTGAAGCTCTAGCAAATATGCCTGGATATGCAAAATTTATGAAGGATCTTTTATCCAGAAAGCAGAAGCTACAAGAATGCCAAACTGTAACACTCACTGAGGAGTGCAGTGCTTTTATTCAGCAAAAGATTCCAGATAAGCTTAGTGATCCGGGGAGTTTTAATATCCCTATTGCTATTGGTGATATTGGCATTGGAAAAGCCTTATGTGATCTTGGGGCTAGTATTAATTTGATGCCTTTCTCAGTGTATAAATCTTTGGGGATTGAAGAATTAAAGCCTACCGAGGTATCTCTCCAACTGGCTGATAGATCTGTGAGGAAACCTAATGGGATTATAGAAGATATTCTTGTCAAGGTTGATAAGTTTATCTTTCCTGCGGACTTTGTGGTGTTAGATATGGGAGAAGGAAGTGAGAAGCCCATGCTCTTAGGAAGACCCTTTTTGGCTACAGCCCGTGCTTTAATTGATGTTGAACAAGGGATGATCAAACTGAGAATGAATGATGAGGAGATCATCTACAATGTTTCAGAAGCTATGAAGAGACCTGCTGAGAATAATGATTGTTTCCAGGTTGATTCTTTTCATGAAACCGTTCAACACAAGAAGGAGCGTCCTCAAGATTGACTATGAGTTGAGAGCTCGTGATCATGTACCCTTTGAAAAAGAAGGAATTGCTGTGGAGGTACTAAAAGAAAAAGCTGAAGATGTAGAGGTTGGTGCCCCTAAGGTTGAACTGAAACCATTGCCCGACACTTTGAAGTATGTGTTCCTGGGAGATGGTGATACTTATCCAGTAATAATCAACAAAGACCTCTCTTCAGACCAAGAAAAGGAGCTAGTTGAATTTTTGAAAGCTCACAAGACCGCTATAGGATGGTCTATTACTGATTTGAAGGGCATAAATCCTTCTTTTTGCACACATAAGATTCTCATGGAAGATGATATCAAACCCGTGAGACAACCACAAAGAAGATTAAACCCAACAATGAAGGAGGTGGTGAGAAAGGAAGTTGTAAAGCTTCTTGATGCAGGAATGATTTACCCAATTTCTGATGCTGCTTGGGTAAGCCCAGTTCAAACAGTACCAAAAAAAGGTGGTGTGACTATAGTCAAATGCACAGCAAGAGTTGATCCCAACCAGAACTATCACAGGTTGGAGAATGTGTGTAGACTACCGAAGGTTGAACACAGCTACTCGGAAAGATCATTTTCCACTACCTTTTATTGATCAAATGCTGGAGAGACTGGCGGGCCACTCTTATTATTGCTTCTTGGATGGTTATTCAGGCTACAACCAAATACCTGTAGCTCCTGAAGACCAGGAAAAGACAGCTTTCACTTGCCCATTTGGAGTCTTCGCATACAGAAGAATGTCGTTCGGCCTCTGCAATGCACCTGCCACTTTCCAAAGGTGTATGCTCTCTATCTTTTCTGATATGGTAGAGAAATGTTTAGAGGTATTTATGGATGACTTCTCTGTTTTTGGTTCAAGCTTTGATTCTTGTTTGAATAATTTGTCTAAAGTTTTAAAGAGATGTAATGAGACTAACCTTGTTCTGAATTGGGAAAAGTGCCATTTTATGGTAAATGAAGGTATAGTACTGGGACATAAAATCTCTAATGCTGGGATTGAAGTTGATAAAGCAAAATTGATGTTAATTGAACAACTTCCCATTCCCGTGAATGTAAATGCTGTTAGGAGTTTCCTAGGACATGCAGGTTTTTACAGGCGGTTCATCAAGGATTTCTCCAAGATTGCTAAACCATTGAGCCAACTCTTGGTGAAAGACTCAGAGTTTGTGTTTGATGATGCATGTTCAAAGGCATTCCATTTGTTGAAAGAGAAGCTTACTACAGCTCCTGTGCTTACAGCTCCTGATTGGAACCTTCCGTTTGAACTCATGTGTGACGCCAGTGCTTATGCAATTGGTGCAGTCCTTGGTCAGCGTAAGGAAAAATTGTTACATGTCATTTACTATGCTAGCAAAGTTTTGAATGATGCTCAGGTTAATTATGCAACAACTGAGAAAGAAATGTTAGCAGTGGTTTATGCACTGGACAAATTTAGACCTTACTTGTTAGGATCTAAAATCATTGTTTTCACTGACCATTATGCTATTATTAAGTTTTTGATGACTAAGCAGGATGCTAAACCACGACTGCTGAGGTGGATGCTACTCTTTCAAGAGTTTGATTTGGAGATCCGAGACAAAATTGGAGTAGAGAACAAAGTGGCTGATCATCTCTCCCGAATTCAGGCAAAAGAGTTACAAGATAGTCCAGAAAAAGAAATCAATGACTATTTTCCTGATGAAAAGGTAATGGCAGTCTTTGTTCCTCCGTGGTTCGCAGATTTCGCCAATTACAAAGTTGTGAGGGAGTTGCCTCCTAACCTTACGAGGCAACAACAAAAGAAATTTTTGCGAGATGTAAAGCGATATTTCTGGGAGGATCCGCATCTCTATTTTCAATGTGCTGATGGGATCATTCGCAGATGTGTCCCTGAGTTTGAGATGAGTCAAATCTTGTGGCATTGCCATTCTTCCAACTATGGAGGCCACTTTGGAGGTAATCGAACCGCTCAGAAAGTCTTGCAAAGCGGTTACTATTGGCCGACACTCTTCAAGGATGCGAGGGATTGTGTGGAAAAATGTGATAAGTGTCAGAGAACAGGTAATATTTCACGCAAGGATGAGATGCCTCTGAATAATATATTAGAGGTAGAGCTGTTTGATGTATGGGGCATTGACTTCATGGGGCCATTTCCATCATCTTATTCCAACCAGTATATCCTTGTTGCTGTGGATTATGTTTCCAAGTGGGTGGAAGCTGTTGCTCTTCCCACCAACGATGCTAAAGTGGTTGTCACTTTTCTGAGAAAAAATATTTTTACAAGGTTTGGAGTACCTCGGGCTATTATCAGTGATGGAGGTACCCACTTTTGTAATAAACATTTTGAAAGCTTGCTAGTTAAATATGGGGTGAGACACAGAATAGCCACACCATATCATCCTCAGACTAGTGGGCAAGTTGAAATCTCCAACAGGGAGATAAAAAGAATCCTAGAAAAGACAGTGGGAATTTCTAGGAAGGATTGGGCTAAGAAGCTTGATGATGCACTCTGGGCGTACAGAACTGCGTTCAAAACTCCTATTGGCATGTCACCTTATCAATTGGTGTATGGCAAACCTTGTCATTTGCCAGTGGAGTTAGAACACAAAGCCTTGTGGGCTACAAGGTTTTTAAATTTTGAACCATCAGGAGCTCAAAAGAAAAGGATACTTCAGTTGAATGAGCTTGATGAGTTCAGAAGGACTGCATATGAAAGTGCACAGATTTACAAAGAGAAGACTAAGCTGTGGCATGATAGCAAGATCAAGCCCAAAGAGTTTGCACCAGGTCAACAGGTATTATTGTACAACTCTCGACTGAGGTTGTTCCCAGGTAAACTTAAATCTCGTTGGTCTGGTCCTTTTGTGGTGACAAATGTATTCCCATATGGTACCATTGAGATCTCTCCTCTTGATGCTGAGAGACCCTTTAAGGTAAATGGGAATCGTTTGAAATTCTACTATGGAGAACCTGTGAATAGGGACACAATTTCTGTCCCTTTAACTTCACCTGAGTAATCAAGGTTCCAGTCAGGCTCGTGACGTTAAACAAGCGCTTGCTGGGAGGCAACCCAGTGGAAAATTTTTCAAGTTTCTTAGTTTAGATGCTTGCTTTTAGTTTTAAAATGTTAAAAGTTAAAAATGAGATTTCTATGTCCACGCTGATAGCGTGGTTCTCACGCTAGCAGCGTGGATCATAAGAAAAAGGCAGAGGGTCCCGCACTGATAGCGTGGACACCGCGCTATCAGCACCATAAAGTAGGAAAAGGCAGTGAAACCCACGCTACTGGCGTGGTTCCCGCGCTATGAGCGTGAGAAAAGAAACCCACGCCCGTAGCGTGGGAATGGCGCTCGGAGAGCCAGAAGGTTGAAAATGGCCAGTGGTGACCGCGCTCCCAGCGTGAAACCCACGCTGCGAGCGCAGGAGTCGCGACAGTTTTTTTTTTTAAAAAGGGGAAAACCCTATTTTTCCCCTCATTTCAACTCTCCTCACCAGCCGCGCCGCCCCACTCCCCTCCCCCTCAAAATTTTTTTCTTCCTTTCCCACACTTCTTCCCATTCACACACCACTTCTTCTCACACACACACTTCACCACTCACAAACCACCACCACCACCATATTTCTTCATTTCTTACATTTTCCATCTCTCTCAAATTGTGGGTTAGCATTTGGTTCTAAATTTGATAAGGTTTCTCAAGGTTTCATTCTTTTGCACAACAATGGCTGGTGACAAGGTAAGTTTAAAGATTTTTTTTTCTATTGCAATGTGTTGTTGATAGGTGGCCATGTTTCTATGAATGGTAGGTTGATTGGTGATGATATCTAAGTGTGTGGATTGGTTGGGTTTTGATCATGCATGCTAGGTGTTTGATAAATTGTCTGAAAATTCAAAAATTCCCTAGTGCATGATTCATGAATGTCATAAGGTGTGTATATATACCATGGATTACATGTATGAAAATACTATGATGCATGCCAGGGTTTACATGATTTTATCTTTCACAAGAAACATGATTTGCTTAAAATGCATTGGGTTACATGACTTGCATACCCATTGCCATGACCACATGAAATTGCTAAGTTGTTAGTTCATGCAAATTTGATTCTGATTTCACATGACTTTGATTTACACCATGATGACTCATTGGCATATGATATGTAGGCTGCACAAACTGATAATCTGGGAATTGGGTTGTTTCCGTGCTTAATAATTACACCTGTACTGTATTCTATTGTGTTGGAATTTTCTGAGTGCAGGGAAAGAAGACGACCAAAAAGACTGCTGGAAGTAAAAATACTGGGGGAAGCAGTGCATCTGGCACAAAAAGGCCTAGGGCCCCTGCTCTGGTCGATTTTGATGGCAACCGGTTCCTAACTCCAGAAGCACAGGACCGGTATTACAACTGGTTCTTGAAGAAGAAAATAATTCAAGAAAGAAGAATCAGTAGTTTCCTGGCGGACGACTGTCCGGTAAGCATGACAATACAGAGGAGAGGCTGGAACCATTTGGTTCAGTTCCCGAGAGCCAGCTGCAGTACCATTTTGAGGGAATTTTGTGCAAATGCTGATAGGGAAACTATAGACAGGACAAGGAAGAGCTGGGTAAGGGGAGAGAGGTCTCCTTCACACCATTCCAGATAGAGAGGTTCTTGCAAACCTCTTGGGATGCTACACAGTCCTGCTATTTTACAGACACATTCAACAGGATGCAGCCTGTTGAGGGGGTGTATCGGGAGGAGATGCCTGCTATAGCTGCAACAATCCGTGAGGGTATCACTCAACCTCACTCTGCCTGGAAGCCAAAACATGGTCAGCCGGATGTACCAGAAAAACTAGATCGGCTGGACCTCAATGAGGAGGCAATTTTCTGGCATTCCTTCATTAATTCTACAATCATAGCTTCCACTAACTTGAGTGATGTCAATGTGGAAAGAGCAGTTCTGCTATATACTCTACTGGGAGGCAATAATCTTCACATTGGGGCTATTCTGTCTGATAGGATAGTCTATATTATTACTCAAGGAAGATCAGACTTTAGTTTGGCTCATTGCTCACTGATTGAGCAACTCTGTATCCAAGCAGGAGTGGAAATACCTGAGGATGAGCCAAGAGATGTGAAAATAAAAAAAGATCTGACTCAGGACCATTACAATGATATGCAGAAGGAATCCAGAAGGCAAGCTATCTGGAAAGCATCTGGCGGTGCTGTTCCACCACCACCCCCAGTCTCCTCTGCACCTCCGTCTGCTGATTCTCTGTTGCTTCAAACTCTTGACCATCGTCAGCAGCAATTGATGGTTCAAAGTAATTATATGATGAGTATGCTGGAGCGACTTTGCCTGGACAGAGGAATTGACACAGCTGGGTTGATGGCCCAATTTCCACCCACTTCACAGGCTGGTCCATCTATGCCTTCCACTGCTGCTGATGATGTGCTTGCGGACCTTGAAGCTGATGATGTCATGGATGATGTTTAAATTTATTTTCACCATCACCCACTGCACATTGCTAGTTTCTTGGAGCCAATTATTTTGACATTTTGAAAACATTGTTGATGATATTGCTACAATTTGACTCTTGTTCAGTTTTTCATGATTATTCTATTTTAAAAATTAACAAGTATATGTGTGTTCCATCTGGCAGAATTAGCTATCATCTAGAATAGTTTGTTGCTGAGGACAACAACATTCTAAATCTGGGAATTGTCGCATAGCATGCTGAATGCGAGATTTGGTAATTACTGCGGAACTACACCATGGAAAAGACGTCTAAACAGAAAATTGTTCTGAAAAAGGGGAGACATTTTTAACCCTCAAATTTATGTTTATTGATGTCACGTATCTAAAAAAAAATCAAGCAATTCTCAGGTTTAAATGTGCTTATCTAGTAAATGTGCTTGATTGAATTCTTGGAATACATTGTATGAACTTCTGGCATGATATCGTATGGGCAAATTTCAGCTTGTGTGTCTGAATTTTGTGCTTGAATGATTAATGATGCCTAATGATTCTTTTGGAGTCTAGCTTGACATCATAGTTGGTGAAATTTTGTGCTTAAACACTTATTTTATTCTGAGAGACTTCATTGTGATAGCATTTTAGAACTTGCCCTGTTTCTCTGAGATGCATGCACTGATTGAAATGATTAAGGCAAATTTTACTCTGTTAGCCATGGCCAAGTAATCCACCCAGATGAATTTTTCCATTGCTAACCCCTTTGAGCCTGAGCCTTTTTGTTCAGATAATTCCTGTTGATTGCTTAGCTATATTCCTATTATCTTACCTTAATTGAGATTGAATCACTGATGTTTTGAAATGAAAACAAAGAAATTGAGGTAAGCTCCACAGAGATCAATGTAAAGAAAGGCGACTAAATTGTGCCCTTAAAATAGAAGGAGAAAAAGGAAAAAGCAAAAGAAAAAGGAAAATACAAAGAAATGTGGCTGAAAGGAATTAAATTCCCGAAATTCTGTGGGAATGTTAGTGGAGCAAAATAAATGAGTTGAAGGTGTTAAAATGAAATAATATCAGTATTTCAATCTCATTGTTACTTGAGCTACTATCCATAAATTCATACCTTTAGCCCAGCCAGGTTACAACTTGTGAAGTCCTTTTGATCAATTGTGCATGTGTTAATGTTCCTCATCTTTAGGAACTTGAGAATATGATCAAGCTTATGGTAATGTTATTGCTGTGATGGATTGAGTGATTGTCACTTCCCCAAACACTTGAGTGTTGAGCGTTATATGTTTATCTTGGTGAGGGGTGTTCAAGCTAGATTCTGATATTTTCATAAAAATAGAAGGCATTGTTAAAAGTTCTTTGCATTGATTCAGTCATGCTTAATATAGTGATCTATTGATTGGCTGTACGATGTTATGTTGGATCAATTGATAATTTCCTGGATTAAGTCTTGTACATTGCTGGGGACAGCAAAGTTCAAATCTGGGAATTATTTGATATGCGATGAGCATATGAGGAATTTTAAGACAAAAAGAGGAAGAATGTGACTCAATCTGATGCAAGAAAGACAAAATAACTATTAAATTTGTCAAATATCTAAATATCAGGTGTTATACTGATTTTGTATTGATTTCACAGGAAAAAATGCACAAATTGAAGTCAAAAATGACAAAGCAAAACTAAAAGCCCACGCTAAAAGCGTGGGAATGGCGCTCGCAGCGTGAAAAGCACAAATTGGACAGAAGCCCCCGCGCTGAGAGCGTGAGGACCGCGCTTGCAGCGCGGGGGAAGGAAAAATGGCAGAGGCTCCCACGCCCACAGCGCGGGAACCACGCTGCCAGCGTGGGAGGCGCGAACAATTGGAAATTTGAATTTGAAGAATTAGGTCAAAGTCTCTTATAAATAAGAGACTCAACTTTGAGGAAGAGATATACACAGAAACCCTGAGGCAGATCCGGCTTGGAAGAGAGGAATTCGTTCTTCGTGTTCGTCGTTCCGTTCTTGTAATTTTCTTTCTCTTTTATTTAAAGTTTATGTTGAATCTCAGATCAGCGATCATGATGTTGATTGGCTAGATCTATTTACTGTAGTCAGGGTCATGATCCCTTTGTGAACAATTGGTACGAAGGATTGAATCACTCTGTGTGTTGATTTTAATATACTTCATCTTTATCTTGTGTGTATTGATATTATTTCTGTTAGATCTGATCAACCTAATAGGGGATGATATTCTGGGGATTAGGGTTTGCAATAGGAATGTTGGAGTTCTGATTCTGAAAGGAGATAAAGATGACGATTTATGCATGTTCTAGGGATAGACTTGTATAAATCGCAGTCGTTGGATTTATCTGTATAATGCTTAATTTAATGCGGGATTACTAATGGATTAGGGTTACAATTGAATTAAAGGGTTAGATCACCAAGGGATTGGGATCTAACTAATTATTCTTAAGATGATAATTTGTCTGAGTTATTAATTTCAATGAATATTGTGAATCAATCCAGAGTAAAAATTGGGATCATTTGGTGAATGTACCCTGGCTGCAGTGTTTTCTCATATCTTTTACAAAAACATTCATTTACGTTCTTATTTTATTCCTTTTAACAAAAATCTAAAAACAAGTCTTTTACTTTTCTTATTATTTAATTTAAATTACAATATTTGTCAACAACAATCGATTCATCCAACTTAAGAGGACTGGTTATCGTAGTAATTGTTTTACAATCCCTGTGGAGACGATCTTACTTACTACTCGCGAAATATATTGCACTTGTTTCATGTAGTTATTTACTACAATTGGAGGCATTTTCAAGGTCCCAACGGTGTCCGATTTGAAGGAAAAATAAAAATGATGAAAATCAAAGTGGGCACTACATGCAATGAACTGAAGGAGAGAATTCATCAAAAATTGGGGTTATAAGGCATCCAATCCATTCACCTCATGATAGCCAGGTTAGAGACTGTAGTGGATATGGATACAATATACTACATTGGTAATGATATCAATGATGATGAAAATGAGAAGTTCGTCACAGAATGAGATATATGTTGAAGTTGGCTGGAAAATATTAAAATTAATTGAGATATATGTTGTAGTTGATGCTGGTCAGTCTTCATATTTACCGATGCATACAACCACTGCATAACATCCTGGTCAAGAAGATAAAGTTGTACGTTCATCTGCACCTGCTCAAGTGTTAAGCCAGATAACATTGGATGAGGATAAGGAGGATGAAGAGGATGAAGAGGAGGAGTATATGGACGGCGAAGATGAGGGAGAACCTGAAAGTGCTATTCCACGAGGGATTCGTCAGACACTGACGTAGACAAAAATTTTGACGCTGACACGAACGCTGTAAGCCTAGGTACCCCATCCATGTCACCACTTCATATTTCCCCAGTTAGTAGTGGTAAGTTATTAAATTTTAATTTGTAGTGAACAATTAATATTTGCGGTGGTATTTCTTCAGACAATAATAATCATGCTTTAGATGCAGGGACTACATGGACTGAGGTAGAGCCATTTTGGAATGAAATCCAACATTATTCATTCATTAATTGGGCGCACCCTAATGACGAGTTCGAGATCCTCTACGGGGATGATGACTTGCACGAAGGTTGGAAGTTAGGAGATCCTTTATTTGTGCAACAAGAATTTGGCTCCAAACCTGAAATGTAACATGTTGTTAAGATACATTGTATGAAGAGGCGTAGGACAGTCACAGTCGAAAAAAGCGACGAGTCCAGATTTGTGATGAAGTGTAGAAACCATGTATGAGGGCAATCAAGCCCAAGAAGGGAGCTAATTGGGTGGTCCGTAAATGGGGCCAAGATCACACCTGTAACATCCTCTTATAATCAACTAGTATAGAGGGTATCCCATTACTTCTTAAGTTTTATTTTATATTAAAGAATATTAGACTCTAGCGACTAGCGTAGCGGATATAAAAGAAATATTCTTAGAATTTAATTGCACATAGATGATAAGCTAAGTGTGCTAATACATCTGGAATAGATTAGGTACATCATTGTCTACATTGAAGATAAACTAAAATACATCATTGTCTACATTGAAGATAGACTAAAACACATCTAAACTGAAAGAAAATCATCTCTCCTCTAAAGATGCTCCACAAGCTTAAAAAAATTTCTCCAACTCCACTCTCCGTACCAACATGTTTACTTTTCCGGAAAGGTTAGCATAAAACAGATAAACGTGAGAAAGATCTTATTAATATTGAGATAGTTCTTTGTTTGAACTATACCGGTTTTAAAGGCCTAAGCTATCAACCACTCAGCCATCTCTCCAAAAGATAATTTTTATTTTATCGTTATTCCACTGAATAGAATATGACCATATCTATGATATCCCAATTCTCTATCTATGGTAAAGATATCAGATGTGAATTTTTTGGTCTAGTTTTCTATATGTATGTCTATATATACATATACCTAGATGTGGTATCTAGAATGCGAGTAAAAAAAAACCCCGACCCATGCCCCAAATAAAGGGGTAGTAATAAGTCATATAAAACCCATCATAAGATAAAAT
This sequence comes from Gastrolobium villosum, assembly GCA_032173675.1. Lineage (NCBI taxonomy): Eukaryota > Viridiplantae > Streptophyta > Magnoliopsida > Fabales > Fabaceae > Gastrolobium > Gastrolobium villosum. Next base: position 30,972 of record JAVKPL010009113.1, read on the forward strand.
TATTTCTATCAATCTCAAAACCACGTTATTTTGGGGTTAGGGGAATTAATAAAGGATATTGTAGGAATTTCATTTGTTTCTTCTTATATGAATTTTATAAAATATATCATTCTTCTAATCCCAAAATGACATAGTTTTGGGATTGATGGTGATGAAAAAATGATAAAACCTTATTAATTATAGATTAATATTATTATATTAATTTTATAGATAATATAATAGTTTGATTATATTGTATGCCAATTTAGAAATTAAAAGTTTCAGCTTATTAACTTAATTATAGGCCTTATTATAATATAAATTTGAAATAAGCTAGTCAAACTTTTATTATTTCATAAAAATGTTATGTTAGATCCTAAAAATAAACCTATTATTTTTCATTTCATTTTATCCGATGTACAATCTCAAAATTAAACTTGAACAGGTTACGTAATCAGTGAATTATCATTCTAAAAGAAATAAAAAAAATCCTAGGATAACAAAATAGTCACAAACATTGTTATTAAAAACTAGTGTAAAAACATAAAATTTATGTTTTTTCCGAAGTGATTCATGTTAAAACGTGAGTAAAAATGGATAAAAACATCGTGTAAAAACATAAAAATAGTAGAAATGCAAGTTTTTAAGTTTTTGCTTAAACAAAAAAATTGAATCGGATCGACTTTTAACTAATGACCCTATTTTATTTTTATTTTTTTTAAAAAATCTATATTGTCAGTTTCCCCGAATCATATGCAAAATAGGGGTGTTCATCAACCGATCCAAATCAATTCCCCATATAAGTTGTTACAATATCCTTCCCCATGTAAGTTTCACCAAAAAAATAAAATATAAAAATAACTTATTTTTATAAGATGAATAAATTAAATAAAAAAATTGTAAAATTTGTTTTGACAGCGGCCCAGCAGGCATCCAATGGACGTACAACATTATATAAGAAAGCAGTAGTCTCATTTAAGTCTCTCTTCCATCCCTCAACGTTTTGGTCTCTCTCTCTATATCTCATCAGTGGTCGAATTTCAAACCCTAGGACTGCAAGGTTTGCTACGAATCTCTGTGACCTTTTGGATTCTCTTTCTTTTGATCCTTCTTTGCTGTTTGTTCCTCCCTATGCAGCACTTGCTTTGGGGTTTTGTTTTGTGTGATCGGATTTTGATGGAGGAGGAATTTGATTTTTGGGATTTTTCAATTTTCTCTTCACTTTTTTTTTTTTTTTTTTACTTTATTCTTTATTTTTTCTTATTTCATTTCAGTCTTTAGAAATTTTGATAGTTGGTCGTATGGTTTAAATTCTGGGTTTCAGTGAGCTATTTTACTAGGGAGTCCTTTTATTTATTTATTTTTTGGTAAAAATCTCGAAAGTATTCTAGATTATCATTTGTATTCTTACTTTGAATCGGCTAGTATGCTATTTTGTGTACATTTGATAAGCTGGTTTAGAAATAATTTTGTGCGTTAGAACTTATAATTGTCATTTTACTCGTCCTAAATATTAATTGTACTTTTGAGATAGATAGTACGGAAACAAGATAGAAAGTATTTGAGAGTATTCTGAGGGAGTGTAGCTATTGTTTATCTGGTGTAATGTCTGTGTGGTATTTCACTTAGTCCATTTCTGGTCATTCTCTTGCACTTGTGTTATTGTTTTGCTGTGTTCTATTACCTGGTACGAGAGCCATAGTTCCTGCGGTGAATGGTCAGTACCTGGATTGAAGCAAGAGTCAAATCTTTGGAGAGGGATGTCGGAGATTTCAAAATTGGGATGATGGAGATGATGTTGAATGTCTAGGCTGTCCTAGACACCATGTTTATACTTTAGGTGATGGGAATAAGGGAGAGAAAGCTGCAGAGGTAGATGGTGGATCCCCAAGCACCTGGGGACAATTAGTTCCAAGGCTGGTAACTTAGGAGGAAAACCAGAGATGTAGGTGACTGAAATTGGAGTTACCCACATTTGCCAGAGAAAATATCTTTTATTTAATTTTTTTTATTTTTTTATTACTTGCATAATTTGTTAAGTGAATTGAGTTTTAATTATCTTGGAGGGCCGTAGTGTGAGTAGTTGGCTATTTTGTTGCCCTTAAAATTTATAGATCATAGTTTTCTTCATTCTGTTTTGGAAGGCATATGTCGTGCTAAATGTATTTATAATAGATTCCCACTTTTTTTTTGTTTGGGTTCAATTTTAGAAGTGAGAATGCTGAAATTTGTGTCTTAAATGTAGTACACTAGTGATGGCTTCAAAACGCATTACTAAGGAGTTGAAGGACCTACAGAAGGACCCTCCTGTTTCCTGCAGCGCTGGTTTGTTTGCACTGACATTCTCTCTCTCTCTCTCTCTCTCTCTCTCTCTCTCTCTTATATAGTCCTGTTGTTTCAATAGCTCAGAATCATGTTTAGTTGTCTGCATATATGTGCAAGCTGAATAAATTAATATGTTCTGTTAGTAGTACTTCTTGATCATTCTACTTTCTCATGTGTGCAAATGCATTTCGCTTATATTCTTTTTCACTCCTCATAATATGTTATATCTTCCATTTATTTGTCATTTGGAATATGATTTGTGATTATTAAACATACCATAGGGTTTATCTTCTCTTAACTGATTTAAAGTGGTTAAATTATGTTTGAACCATACCTGGACGAGACTCAAAAATATTCTTTTGAGTAAATTGCGGTTTGTTTGAACTTAAGATACGATGCAATACGGTTCAACTTCTCTTAACTGATTTAAAGTGGTTTAAGTATGTTTGAACCATACCTGGACGAGATGCAAAAATATTCTTTTGAGTAAATTGTGATTTGTTTGAACTTAAGATACGATACAATGAGAGAAAGTTGTTTGATATGGATTTTGGATTGTACACCATTTTGCATGCATGGTATGGAAATGTGAGAGCACAGTAGGAGAAACTGAGGGTAGCATGGCTACTGACAACATTTGTGAATGAAGCTTTAAAAAATGAAAAAGAGAATACATTTGTGGCGGTAGTAGTGAAGTAGTTTACTGTTGCCAAATGCAGAAGGATTAGAGATGGCGAAGGCCTTGGATTGAGAATAGCAGAAGCTATATGTAGATTTGAATTGGTTTGGAAATTTTGCTGCTAGTTCATGTTGCCAACTGCAACAATAAAGTAGGGTTTGGATTGGTTGAGATGAAAATGGAGTGATACAAATGAAAAGGAATTAATGAAAATGAGTTACATGTATATAAATATTTGGCATGTATTATAATATTTATTATTTAGTTATATGTTTGCACCAACTGCCAAGCATACTTAAAGTTGTTTATTTTGTATAAGAAGGTTATCATGATTCTTATGTATTCTACACTCGAGCAGGCCCTGTTGGTGAAGACATGTTTCATTGGCAAGCGACAATTATGGGTCCAGCAGACAGTCCTTATGCTGGTGGTATATTCCTAGTGACCATTCACTTCCCACCAGATTATCCATTTAAGCCTCCAAAGGTAACAAACTAGGCCTAAGCTAACATGATGGATTCAACTGCTTACTTGCTATCTGTGTTACTATATGAGCATAACAGAGATTGATCATCTTAATCAATTTTTTATGGGATATTGTATTGAAATTAATATGTACTTTGGTTTATTTGTTTCTTGCAAATATTCTCCTGTAGTTTGTGGCATGCCATGACATTGACTTCAACCATTTTCTGTTGTCAGAATAATATTGAGAGATGATATCTGATTAATGCTTGTGTTGCGAAACTAATATCAAAACAAGACCCTCTAACCAGATATTTGAATCTGTAGGTGCAAGTGATAAAGAGTCCCTTTACATCTTTAGTTTTGTATGGCAGCTCGGTGAAGCATTTATGGTCCTCTATCTGATATTGCTTTGTTGTAGTGTTGAACTTTTGACCTTTTTATTATATTATAACTTTTCTTGAGGCCTGAAGTATGTCTTAGGCATGTTTCTTTGATCTTTGGTAGAATAGAAAATGTCGGTAGTTTGGGTTGGGGAAAAGTATTTACAATGTGGTGTTTGTGTAGGTCTCCTTCCGAACGAAGGTATTTCACCCTAACATAAACAGCAATGGAAGTATATGTCTTGACATTCTGAAAGAGCAGTGGAGCCCTGCTCTTACAGTTTCCAAGGTAAGTCTTTATAGGTGCCACTTATACCTTCTACGGGTCTCTTTGCGTAACCTCCCAAATTTTTTGATAAAAATCTAAGTATAGGAAAATTAAAAGTAACTTTTATGGAGTTTTGAATTTTCATATAAAGAAAGAGGAAGGATATTCTTACTACCAAAATCTTTTCCAACTATTAACTTACTACCTATCCAATCAACTTTGAATCAAAGAGAGAGAATGCTAAAAAGTTTTTGAAAAAAAGAAAGAAAGCGTCCGATCCAATGGTTATTAGATAGGTAATGAGTTGGTGATAGAGGATTTTTGTAGTAAGAATATCCCTCCCCGGAAAGAATGGAAAATGCTGGAATGTTTTAACCATCTCACCTGATTATAGCAATGAAACTGACCATTTCCGTAGATATTTATGTATTCAGACTTTCCATTGACATTGCAATTT
>JAVKPL010009114.1:0-35722 GCA_032173675.1 Gastrolobium villosum
AGCATTTGCACAGAATTCTCTTAAAATGGTACTGCAGCTGGCTCTCGGGAACTGAACCAAATGGTTCCAGCCTCTCCTCTGTATCGTCATGCTCACCGGACAGTCGTCCGCCAGGAAACTAATGATTCTTCTTTCTTGAATTATTTTCTTCTTCAATAACCAGTTGTAATACCGGTCCTGTGCTTCTGGAGTTAGGAACCGGTTGCCATCAAAGTCGACCAGAGCATGGGCCCTAGGCCTTTTTGTGCCAGATGCACTACTTCCCCCAGTATTTTTACTTCCAACAGTCTTTTTGGCTGTCTTCTTTCCCTGCACTCAGAAGAGTTCCAACACAACAGAATCCAAGTATGTGCATCATTTAGCAACATGTCATTAAAATTCAGCATATTAGATAACCAACAACAATTCCCAGATTTATCTCATGCTTATTACAAGTCAACACTGTACTCAGCCAAATCATCTCATAACAGTTCATGCCAGTAATTTATGCAATCAGTCCATATCCAAGCTTTGGAAGAAGTCATAACCAAATAGTATGTGAAATCAGAATTATACTCTCTTGGACCAAAATAACATCAATTATCATGTGGTTATGGCATTTGGTAATCAAGTTATCTCCACCCAATGCATCTAAGCAAATACATGTTTCTTGTGAAAGATAAAATCTTAAACCCTTGGCATGCATTTGCTATATGATGTATTTTCAAGTATGACAACCATGGATTAGCATATATACACACCTATGAAAGCCATCAAGTATGCACTAGGCAATTCACTTTGAATTTTCCTATGAGACAATTTATCAAACACCTAGCATGCAATCCCAGACTTGTACAACCAAGATAATCATGAAAGATCAAATACCACCAGCACTCATATGACCATGGAAACATAGCAATATCAAACAACCAATGCATTAATAAATCAAGTATCATCAAATTTACCTTGTCACCAGCCATTGAATGCAAAAGAATGAATTTGAGAAACCTTATCACTTGGAAGAAAAACCCCACAATTCTGTGACCTCCGGTGGTGAGAAGTGGTGGATGATGGTGGTTATGGGTTCTTCACGTTTGGAGAAATGATGATGAATGGTGGCTATGGAGGATTGAGGGAGTGAGAAGAAGAAGAAGAAAATAATGGGGAGAGGTGGGTGGTGACTGGCGGCGCGGCTGGAGGAAGGAGAAGAGGAGAAATGTTGGGGAAAAATAGGGTTTGCCCTTTTTTTTAAAAAACTGTCGCGACTCCAGCGCTCGCAGCGTGGGTTTCACGCTGGGAGCGCGGTCACCACTGCCCATTTTCATCGACCGAGTGGTCCCGGGATGAGGTTGCAGCCCAAGGGGTTTCACAGAATCAATATATTAAACCAAAGAGCAACTCAGATTTTATTTATAAAATATGTGTTCCTTACAAAGTTATCCTAAGACAAAAGGGATTACTTCTATGGAACCCTTACCTACTTAAAGAAAGTTAGCTCCTAGTGAGCATTTTTCTTAAGAAAAACAAAAGGAATAATAAAAACTATCCTAGGATGTCTGTCCGCCTCTTTTGGTTGTTTGATATGTTCCTTTTATAGAGCCCTTCATTTAATCCTCACTGTTCCTTTCATCAAGGGCTGTGCTTTCTTCAAATCCTCTCCAATGGTAGCTCTGTTCCTTGCCAACTCAGCTCTTCATAGGAATACTCTCCAATTGCAGCATTGCTCCTTGCCAGCACAGCACTTGATGGAAGTGGTGCCCCTTGCTTTTGGTTTCTCTTTGTGCGCAAGAATTCTGGGATCAAGGAGACATGCCCACTATTTCTGTTATAGCTGATGTGGCGGCTCCTGATTGCTTCCTTTTGCTGCTTATGTACTGTAGCAGGGAGACACCTCCACCTTCTCTGCTGATGCTGACGTGGAGGCTGCTGATTGCTTCCTTTATTTGCTTTCTATAATGTAGCATGCTTTATGCTCCCTTCTGCGCAGCATCCCTCTCTCTTCCTAAATGTGCAGCTCATCTTGTTGGGTCTTAGGTTTCCTGATCAAAACAAACTAACCCAATAATCATATGTGAAAAAGATAATGTTAATTTGCTCAAAGCCTACTCTAATTCCCGTTTCACGTATTGCTCTGGTCTGCTTCTTAAAACAATTGCTCCTCATGGAAGAGGGAGGTTAAAGAGAGTGATTTATAATTAAAACTCGGGCTTGGTGGAACAATATGTATCTAATGGACCTCAACTTTTGAGGACCATCAATTACCTCCAAAGTGGCCTCCATAGTTGGAAGAATGGCAATGCCACAAGATTTGACTCATCTCAAACTCAGAGACACATCTGCGAATGATCCCATCAGCACATTAAAAATAGAGATGCGGATCCTCCCAGGAATATTGCTTTACATCTCGCAAAACTTTCTTTTGATGTTGCCTCGTAAGGTTAGGAGGCAACTCCCTCACAACTTTGTAATTGGCAAAATCTGCGAACCACGGAGGAACAAAGACTGTCATTACCTTTTCATCAGGAAAATAGTCATTGATTTCTTTTTCCGGACTATCTTGTAACTCCTTCGCCTGAATTCAGGAGAGATGATCAGCCACTTTGTTCTCTACTCCAATTTTGTCTCGGATCTCCAAATCAAACTCTTGAAAGAGTAGCATCCACCTCAGCAGTCGTGGTTTAGCATCCTGCTTAGTCATCAAAAACTTAATAGCAGAATGGTCAGTGAAAACAATGATTTTGGATCCTAACAAGTAAGGTCTAAATTTGTCCAGTGCATAAACCACAGCTAACATTTCTTTCTCAGTTGTTGCATAATTAACCTGAGCATCATTCAAAACTTTGCTAGCATAGTAAATGACATGTAACAATTTTTCCTTACGCTGACCAAGGACTGCACCAATTGCATAAGCACTGGCGTCACACATGAGTTCAAACGGAAGGTTCCAATCAGGAGCTGTAAGCACAGGGGCTGTAGTAAGCTTATCTTTCAACAAATAGAATGCCTTCGAACATGCATCATCAAACACAAACTCTGAATCTTTCACCAAGAGTTGGCTCAATGGTTTAGCAATCTTGGAGAAATCCTTGATGAACCGCCTGTAAAAACCTGCATGTCCTAGGAAACTCCTAACAGCATTTACATTCACGGGAATGGGAAGTTGCTCAATCAACATCAATTTTGCTTTATCAACTTCAATCCCAGCATTAGAGATTTTATGTCCCAGTACTATACCTTCATTTACCATAAAATGACACTTTTCCCAATTCAGAACAAGGTTAGTCTCATTACATCTCTTTAAGACTTTAGACAAATTATTCAAACAAGAATCAAAGTTTGAACCAAAAACAGAGAAGTCATCCATAAATACCTCTAGACATTTCTCTACCATATCAGAAAAGATAGAGAGCATACACCTTTGGAAAGTGGCAAATGCATTGTAGAGGCCGAACGACATTCTTCTGTATGTGAAGACTCCAAATGGGCAAGTAAAAGCTGTCTTTTCTTGGTCTTCAGGAGCTACAGGTATTTGGTTGTAGCCTGAATACCCATCCAAGAAGCAATAATAAGAGTGGCCCGCCAGTCTCTCCAACATTTGATCAATAAAAGGTAGTGGAAAATGATCTTTCTGAGTAGTTGTGTTCAACCTTCGGTAGTCTACACACATTCTCCAACCTGTGATAGTTCTGGTTGGGATCAACTCTTGCTGTGCATTTGTGACTACTGTCACACCACCTTTTTTTGGTACTGTTTGAACTGGGCTTACCCAAGCAGCATCAGAAATTGGGTAAATCATTCCTGCATCAAGAAGCTTTACAACTTCCTTTCTCACCACCTCCTTCATTGTTGGGTTTAATCTTCATTGTGGTTGTCTCACGAGTTTGATATCATCTTCCATGAGAATCTTATGTGTACAAAAAGAAGGATTTATGCCCTTCAAATCAGTAATAGACCATCCTATAGCGGTCTTGTGAGCTTTCAAAACTTCAACTAGCTCCTTTTCTTGGTCTGAAGAGAGGTCTTTGTTGATTATTACTGGATAAGTATCACCATCTCCCAGGAACACATACTTCAAAGTGTCGGGCAATGGTTTCAGTTCAACCTTAGGGGCACCAACCTCTACATCTTCAGTTTTTCTTTTAGTACCTCCATAGCAATTCCTTCTTTTTCAAAGGGCACATGATCACGAGCTCTCAACTCATAGTCAATCTCTTGAGGACACTCCTTCTTGTGTTGAACGGTTTCATGAAAAGAATCAACCTGGAAACAATCATTATTCTCAGCAGGTCTCTTCATAGCTTCTGAAACATTGTAGATGATCTCTTCATCATTCATTCTCAGTTTGATCATCCCTTGTTCAACATCAATTAAAGCACGGGCTGTAGCCAAAAAGGGTCTTCCTAAGAGCATGGGCTTCTCACTTCCTTCTCCCATATCTAACACTACAAAGTCCGCAGGAAAGATAAACTTATCAACCTTGACAAGAATATCTTCTATAATCCCATTAGGTTTCCTCACATATCTATCAGCCAGTTGGAGCGATACCTCGGTAGGCTTCAATTCTTCAATCCCCAAAGATTTATACACTGAGAAAGGCATCAAATTAATACTAGCCCCAAGATCACATAAGGTTTTTCCAATGCCAATATCACCAATAGCGATAGGGATATTAAAACTCCCCGGATCACTAAGCTTATCTGGAATCTTTTGCTGAATAAAAGTACTGCACTCCTCAGTGAGTGTTACAGTTTGGCATTCTTGTAGCTTCTGCTTTCTGGATAAAAGACCCTTCATAAATTTTGCATATCCAGGCATATTTGCTAGAGCTTCAGCAAAAGGAATATTGATGTGTAGCTTCTTGAAAATGTCCAAGAATCTATCATAATGTTTGTTATAGGCTCCCTTCTTGAATCTTTCTGGGTAGGGTGCCTTAGACATCACATATTCATGGCTTAACTCATGCTTTTTCTTTGCTACATCTGGTTGCTCTTCAACCTGTTCTTTCTCAACAACAACTTCCTTTTCCTTTTCGTGCACAATTACCTCAATTTATGGTTCAACTGCTTCCTTATTCTGCTCATCCTTTCCCTTTGTTTTGTCTTCCATATTTACTGCTGGTTTTGTTGGAACTGTCAACACTTTACCACTTCTTGTGGTAATAGCCATATAGTCATCCTTTGGATTGATAACTGTATTGCTTGGAAAGGTTCCTGGAATTCTTTCTGTAAATTGCTTGGCCAGCTGGCCTATCTGATTCTCCAGGTTCTTAATGGATTCTTATTTTTATTTTTATTCTTTTTATCTTGTCTTGTTTTGTTCAGGTGCTACTAATAAATTTTCCTGAGTTTTATGCGAGGCAGACTTCCGCCTAAGGACTTTGTGATTGATTCTGAAATTGCAAGGACCGAAAAGCATTAGTGATAGGGAACCGAAGTTCACATCTCGGTTCTAGGAGGTAAGTGTTATCAACCTTGATTATGAGTTTTAATGCTTAAAAGAGGTATCTTTACATGTTTAATGGGTTAAACAAGTAACCAGTGTATGAACCTATATGTGCCTAAAAATGGAGTCTTGAACGTATTTAATTGGTAAAAGTTGGACATTTGATGGATATCTTCGCGAAATGCAGAATCTGCATTCTGTCGCGAAATATCCGGATATGGGGTATATAGATATCCGGATATTACCCCGATAAATATCCGGAGACTTTCGAGAACAGTGAAGGTACTGTTCATACATAATGGTGTTCTGGGTTTGTGGACCCTATATAGATGAAGTTGAACTTCTGTAATGATTAATGTAAGTCAGAACCTAAGGGTTTAAGGGCTTAAGGCTTTGTGAGAAGCCTAAAGACATGAAATGTAAGAGAAAGGCGTTGTCTTAATGAATATGCTAGTAGAGTATGGATATTAATATTATTGTTGGTCCAAAACAGATTGTTATTCTGCTGTTGTGGACCTTGAGCAGTGTGGACTCTTGGCATTGGATAGTTAGCTTACAAGGTAAGCTTTCGTGTCCTCGGCTTGCCATTGTTGGTTCCACCATGTCCCATGGGGGGATGGTTTATATACATGTAGTGTTTACATGCTTTTATACTTGGAAATGCTTTTGAGCTGATATGTGCAATGGCTTATAATATGTATGTGTTGTTTCCACTTTGACAGTAAGTCTGAGTATGTGGCGTCATACAAGATGGTGAGACTGTGGGTAGGTGCAAGTGGCGTCTTGCATTATGTGTGGGTAATAGATGTGTTCCTGCATTTATCTGATCAGTAGAGTAGTTTTGACACACATGACATGATTATCTGCTGCATTGCACTGATTTTGGAACTTTTATTGTGTAACTGTTTTAGAACTTATATTGCACATGTAAGTGAGCTTGGGGTGGAAGATCCTTGAGGACCCCTTGCCTTACTGAGATCTCTTGTTAGAGATCTCACCCCACATTTTGGGCACCATTTCAGGTTCGGGGAATGCTGGGGTTGATACCTCAGGCGGCAGGAGGCCGGGGCTTAGTTGATTGGTGTACGCTGATACTACTGTTATATTTGATGCTGCTATGTTGAGCTGCTATTATGCTTTTAGCTTCACTTTATGGTTATTTGTGTTGAGATTCTGTTGGCTATGTTGCCTTATTTGGTAACATGGGGATTGTCCATGCCACATTGACTTGACTTTATGCTTTTAGACTGGAGTTGTAATAATGTATCAGGATGTTGTCCGGACTATGTGTTGTAGATCCGTGACTTAGATACTCACACTTTATTTATATATTGAGATATTTCAGTTATTGGTTTTGCAATTTACATACAGGCGATGTTTTTATGAAAATGGTTAAGTAATCAACTTGGCTAAGTATAATGACGTCATAATTGAATGAAAGAAAAAGTTATTCAGCATTTTAATTAAATGAGTGTCATATTTTCTAATAAGAAGGGTCACTTAAGTCACTTAGACCATAGGTGGGTCCCACGTGCGATTTACCTTTAATTAATCACCTAATTTAAACCACAAATTCATAACCTACGTATTTTTCTCGTTCGCGTCATATTTTTTTCCTAAAAATACTGATATTTACGCGTTTATCTGTACAATTATACCGCAATATTTTTACACCGGTAAAATCACTATTCATCAAATTTTCTGAAACTTGCCTATCCACTCGATTTTTCGTCCTCAATCCATTTTCGGCATTATTTTTTTCATTAGAGACCTTCTACTCAATTTTTCGTGCCTAGGGATTCGTGTTTGGTAAATTATCATTCTGCCCTTAGTACGTATTTTGACCATATTTTCAGGATTTTCACTAATCCTACCCCTTTTAACCAACATTATCACATAAATATATATATATATTTAGAAATATGAGGTGTTATATTCACCCCTCCTTTTTGAAATTTTGTCCGCAAAATTAAATTATACTTATACGCTAACTCAGGATACAGCTGGAGAATCTCATCCTCTCGTCCCCAAGTAGCTTCCTCATGTATACGTCCTTCCTACTGATTCTTTATCATTGCAATTATCTTGCTTCTCAGCCTCTTTTCACTATGGTCCAGCATTTCAATATGACCAATGGGAGTCTTCAGGTCCTCCCAATTTTTAATATCATCCGGTATCAGCACATGTGATCATCCGGAGCATACGTCGCAGTTGCGAACTTCCTCTGATTAACCAATTCATTTTCACAAGTTGGGTTATCTTACATATATAGCCCATAATTTCTTTTGGAGGGTGCTCTAACCTAGTTAGTTTATCAACAATTATCAACAGAGGATCATATCCAGTCTAAATCCAGGGCAATTCAATTCATCACTTCCTAACTTTCAATCCTTGCCTCACAGACATATATCACCCTGACACATTTGAATCAGCAATTATCCTTAGTTGAGTTTTATTCCTATGCAATACACAACTTTCAACATTAATCCTTCTTAATACCAGTTACCACATAGTCTTAATTTGTTATACAACAAAGGTTTCTAACCTCTTAGTCCACATTAAATACTCTTTCGGCATCTCAGCAGTTCCTCAGTGCAATTTTATCGATTCAATCATATAGTTTACGCACATGGTAATTTCAGTCTCCGGGGGAGTAATCCCCAATTACGGCTTTTAGACACAAGTTGTACATACATATATCTTTACTCATGTTTTTGATCTAAAAACGTGCAATTCCACTTCTGCACTTGCTATAAAACAGGCACCGTTTATGTGCCCAATTGTTGAATCTGACCCTACAGGTTCACTAACTTCCATCAAGGCACATTGGCGAATCAATTTCCAACACATTTCACTATTACCCAATGTCCACTCATTATAGTTTCCATATCACATCGGCCATTTCAAAGCCTTCAACAACAATTCGACTGTGAACTTCTACGTACAAGATCATGCCTATACTTCCCATCAATTATTCATTTCTTTCTCCACTTAGCCATCTCAAGGCTTAACATACAGTTCGTCAATGATTTTTTTCACATTACATGCATATTGTAAGAACCCGCACCGCTAATTAAGGTAATTAGTAAGTTAATTATGATAATTAGGAAATAATTCCATAATTGACCCTAATAATTATTAATGGGCTTAGATAATTATATTGAGTGTGTAAAAATGCTGAAAGTCGCTTTTCGGAAGAAAAGCGCAGATACCGGTTCTGCTACTCGGTATAAATGCGTACCGGAAAAGTATCCCGGAAAATTATAACGAATGCATGATAATTACTAGAATATTATGTAGGACTTGTAAATCAAGTTTCAAGTCAAAATGACGTAATCTGATGCCAGAACTGATACTGGCTATGGAAAAGCGCGTACCGGAAAGGTGCTCCGAAAAATAAAATAAAAATATGACAAATCTTAGAAAAATGCGTAGGTATAGATTTCAAAGTTTGAGATCAAGATCTTTTACTTTGCTATTAAGGCTAATACTGCGCGTGTGTAGCCTTGTGCCTATAAATAGACATTTTGGCACACAACCCTAGACATTCTTATTTTCTACGTGGGTTTTGGGTGGCTGAAGGGAGGTGGCTGCTGTCCATTGCTTCTCCTTCACCATTCTTGAGCCTTGGACCAAGTCCTCTTTGTTCTTCCTCTCTTCTTCTTACAAACACATAGTAGGGAGGGTTGTGAGGGTGTGAGGTAGTGCTTGCTGCACACTCAGCCACTGTTGAGTGCATCCTTGAGGGCTGGTTGAAGTGTTGAGTTGTGTGAGTGGGAGTTGTGTGTGTTTCCTTGGTAGTGGAAGCTCCAAGAAGCAACCTTTGGGTAGAAAGACCAAGTCTTGTGCACCATTTTCGTGCACCCTTGTTTGGCCTGAGTTGAGGAACCTTGTGAGTTCCAAGAGCACCATTGTTGGCTGCTCAAAGCTTGGAGTAAGTGTTCTACACCTTTGATCTTAAGTTTAATGCTTAAAGTTGGTGTCTTGGCATGTAAAAAGTTAAAATGAAGTAACCAACACCTAAATGAACTTGTATATGCTTAAAGATGCATGCTTTAACGTGTACATGTGTTAAAAGTTGGACCTTTGGGATGGATACTCACGAAATGCAGAAACTGCATTCTGTCGTGAGATATCCGGATATTTGTCGAACAGATATCCAGATATCAGTATCCGGATATGGTATCCGGATATTGATATCCGGATATGGGATCTGGGTATCCGGATATGACATATCCGGATATGTCCAGTGTGATATCCGGATATGACATATCCGGATATGCCCCTTCTGATATCCGGATATCCTGGGTTCTGCGCAGACAGTAGCCTTACTGTATGAACAGTAAGCTATTGGGTGTGTGTGGACCCTAGTTTAAGGAAGTTGAACTTCTGTAATAAATGGACTAAGTCAGAATCATATGATTAAGGGCTTATGGCTTTGATGGAAGCCTTAAGACGTAAAACGTAAAGGAAAGGCGTAGTCTTTGAAGTTGTATGCTTGTGATGCATTTATATTGACTTATTAATGGTCCATATCAGATTGTGATACTGCTGTTTGTGGACTAGTGAGTGGTTGGACTCTTGGCTTGGGTAGCTAGCTTGCAAGGTAAGCTTTCGTGTCCTCGGTTTAGCCATTTTGATGTTCCACCATGTCCCATGGGGATGGGTTTATGCATGCTGTGTTACATGCTTTGATTATTTTGGAAATGCTGTTGAGCTGTTTATATGTAATGAGCTATTATGATATGCATGTGGTGTCCACCTAGACGGCAATCCTGAGTATGTAGTACATACAAGATGGAGAAGCATGTGGGTGAGGTGCAGGTAGTATCCATGTACTCATGTAGGCATAGACGTATTCCTACATTTCTCTGGCCAGTAGATTTGAAAGCACACATGACATGATTAATTGCTGCATCGCATGATTTTAGAACTTATACTGTAATACTGTTTTTGGAACTTATATTACACATGTAAGTGAGCTTGGGGTGGAAGATCCTTGAGGACCCCTTGTCTTACTGAGATTTCTTGTTTAGAGATCTCACCCCACGTTTGGGGATGCTTATTTCAGGATCGGGTAATGTTGAGGGCTCAGGTGGCAGGAGGCCAGAGCTGAGCTGATAATTATGCTGACGTGCTGGTTGTGGATTGCTGTTTATTTGACTGCTGTTATGTTTTCTGCTTTATTTATGTTAAGTTTATGTTGAGACTATTTGTGGGCATTGTTGCCTTATTTGGTGAGCATGGGGTTTGTCCATGCCACATGATTGTTATCGTCTTATTAATTCGCTGTTGTAATTAATGTATCAGGATTTTGACCCAGGCTGCAACGTTGTAGTCCTGCGGTTCTAGATACACACATTATATTTATGTACGAGGTATTCAGTTAGATGTCTTGCAATCTACATACAGGCAGTATTTTTATGAAAATGATTAAGTAATCAAGTTGGTTAAGTTAATGACGTCATAATTGAATTAAAGAAAAAGTTATTCCGCATTTTAATTAAGCGTAGCTTAATACGATAGTGTGTTAACAATCCGGGTTAACACGGGCTGTTACATTTTATGGTATAAGAGCACTTTCTAGGGAAAAGCCTGTATGTATTGCAATAACTTAGGATGTGTCGTTGCGTGTCTACTTTGTGTTCACTCTGACTGGTGTGCGTTACGATAATGCATATGTGACCACATGGCGTGGGCCTGATCAACTCATTCTTTGTGTAACTTGTGTAGAGTCATGGTGCCACCAAGGTGGAACACGAGTACGAGCGAGGATCAGACGGATCCTGTCCTGGCTGCATTGGCTGAGATGCAGGCGGCCCGACTAGCCGACCAGGAAGCCACGAGGCTGGCAAACCGGGCGATGCTGGACGCTATGCGAGATGCGAACCGGCAAATCACGGCAGACGTTCTGGAGGAGAACCGGATGGCCAACATGACTATGATGAGGGTCATGTTGGGGGAGTTGAGGGCTGGTCCTGCTGCGGGCCAGGGTCCTCCACCACCTCCACCGCCGCCACCGCCTCCACCTCCGCCTAGTCAACAGGAGGACACCCAGAGTCAGATGGGTGAGGGCAGTCACTTGACGGGGGCTATGCAGACCTTCCCCGTATTTGCTGAGGATCGTGATGAAATCGATCGCCGGCTAAATGCTTTCCGCAAGCATAAGCCACCTTCTTTCGACGGATCTTATGATCCCATTGCTGCTGCCAGATGGCTACAGGCGTTGGACAAGATCTTCCGGATCATGCAGTGCACCAATCCACAGAAGCTGTTGTTCGCCACTTACATGCTGGAGGGCGAGGCCCATGAGTGGTGGACCAACCTTTCTCACATCTACGAGATGCAGGGCCGTGTGATGACGTGGCCATTTTTCGAGGAGTGCTTTCTGGGTCAGTACTTCCCTTATGACTCACAAGAGAGGAAGCAGGGAGAGTTTGACCGATTGGTACAGGGCTCGTTGTCTGTCGACGAGTACCTGGCCAAGTTTAATGAACTGGTCAAGTTCTCTCATTTCCGCATGGCGAGACCGACTCCCGTTTTTCTGGCGGCCAAGTTCCGGAGGGGACTTAATGAGGATATTGCTGGACATCTCGCTGGTTCTGCTTCGAGAGACTTCGGAGCGTTGGTGCAGCAGTGCCGCGACATCGAGGACTACTGCCGGGCGAGTCAGGCCAAGAGGGCCAAGATTGAGGTGCCGCAGAGCGCTGGTGGTTCTACTCCCTGGAAGAACAAGAACTTTGCCAACAAGGGCAAGGGCAAACCACCGTTGGCGGCTAAGCAAGCGCCGAATCAGTTCAGAAAGACTGCTGCTCAGGGGAACACAGCTAGACCTCCTGCTCCCAGATGTTCGGGATGCGGGAAGTCACATTTTGGGCCGTGCTCTACCGGTCAGCTGATATGCTTCCAGTGTGGCAAGGAGGGCCACTACTCTAGAGATTGCCCGACGGCGAGAGTTGCTGCAGTACAGGCTGTGCCGTTGCAGATGGTTCCTACTGGGGCACCAGCCGTGCCACCTACTACCGGACGAGTCTACACACTTGATCGTCAGCAGTCGGACAGAGCTCCGAACCTGGTCAGAGGTACTGTTACCATTGGTGGATCAGCTATTGATGTTTTATTTGATTCCGGGGCAACGCACTCTTTTGTTGCTACCCCTATTGCTGTGGGGCTTGAGTTGCCCAGTGATGTGCTTTCTCCACCGATGCGGGTTACCACCGCCACCGGAGAAAAATGTTTGACCTCCACTGTTCATCGCGATGTAGCGTTTCAGTGGGATGGCTGTGACTTCTTGGTAGATCTGATAGGATTGCCGATGGCCAACCTTCAAATTATTTTGGGCATGGATTAGTTGTCCAGAAACTGTGCAATGATTGACTGTTGTGCCAAGAAAGTGGTGATGTCTCCGGGTGGGTCCACAGCCAGTTCCTCACCGTTCATTTCAGTCCTGCAGGCGAGGAGGGCCTTGAGAGCAGGGGCATTTGGCTATGTTATGTTGGGAGGTTTGGTGAGTGGGACACAGGAGGATCTCACTGGCATTCCTGTGGTGAGGGAATTCCTCGAGGTGTTTCCCGAGGAGATTCTTGAGTTTCCACCGCAGAGGGAGATAGAGTTCTCCATCGACCTATTGCCTGGTGTGGGGCCTATATCGTTGGCTCCATACCGGATGTCGCCACCAGAGTTGGCGGAGCTGAAGAAGCATATCGAGGAGCTTTCAGCAAAAGATTTTATTCGGCCGAGTGTGTCTCCCTGGGGAGCACCGGTCATATTTGTTAAAAAGAAAGATGGGACCATGCGGTTGTGCACCGACTACAGACAGTTGAACAAGGTGACAATCAAGAACAAGTATCCTCTTCCACGCATTGACGATTTGCTGGATCAGCTCAGGGGTGCTTGTGTGTATTCCAAGATTGATCTCCGGTCCGGTTATCATCAGATACGAGTAAAGCCGGAGGATGTCCCAAAGACAGCGTTTCGCTCGAGGTACGGGCACTACGAGTACTTGGTGATCCCGTTTGGACTCACCAATGCACCCGCAGTGTTCATGGACTACATGAACAGGATCTTCCAGCCGTACCTAGATCAGTTTGTGATCATCTTCATTGACGACATTTTGATCTACTCCAAGACGGAGGAGGAGCATACCGAGCACTTGAAGATTGTGCTGCAAGTGCTAAAAGAGAAAAAGCTCTATGCGAAGCCGTCAAAATGCGAGTTTTGGCTCAAGGCGGTGAAATTTCTGGGTCATGTAATTTCTGCTAATGGAGTTGCAGTTGATCCGAACAAGATTGAGGCCGTGATGGACTGGGAGAGGCCCAAGACGGTTACAGAAGTGAGAAGCTTCTTGGGTTTGGCAGGATACTATCGGAGGTTCATCGAGGGATTCTCCAAGATGGTGCTACCGATGACTCGCCTTACCCGAAAAGAGACTCCATTCGTGTGGACACATGAGTGTGAGGAGTGTTTCCAGGAGTTGAAGGAGAGACTGACTACTGCTCCTGTGTTAGTCCTTCCTGATCCTGCGGAGCAATTCGAGTTGTACTGCGATGCCTCTGGTAAAGGACTTGGCTGTGTGCTGATGCAAAAAGGGAAAGCGGTTGCTTACGCTTCAAGACAGTTGAAACCTCATGAGGAGAACTACCCGACTCACGACTTGGAGTTGGCAACCATTGTTTTTGCTTTCAAGATTTGGAGGCATTACCTGTTTGGCATGAAGTTTGCTGTATTCAGTGATCACAAGAGCCTGAAGTATCTGTTTGACCAGAAGGAGTTGAACATGAGACAGCGTAGATGGATGGAGTTCTTGAAGGACTACGATTTTGAGTTGAGGTACCGTCCTGGCAAGGCCAATGTGGTAGCCGATGCTTTGAGTCGGAAATCCGTGAGCTTATCCAGCCTGATGATGAACGACTACGAGGTGATCGAGAAGTTCAGAGACTTGAGAGTGAACTCCTTGTTTGGGGGTGCACTGCTTGAGATGGAGACAGCAGAGGTGATTAATGAGCTGATGGAAAAGATCAAAGAGGCGCAAGTGCAAAGAGAGTGCCTCGATTATGTGAAGAACCAGGACGGTGTGTCTTGGAACGATGACGGATTGCTGCTGTTCCAGAAGAGGATTGTTATTCCTCGAGGGCCATTGACCGAAGAGGTTATGACAGAGGCTCATAAAGGCCGGTTCACTATCCACCCTGGTGCCACAAAAATGTACCAGGACTTAAAAAGGAATTTTTGGTGGCCGGGCATGAAGAAGGACATAGCGGTCTACGTGTCCAAGTGTCTGATTTGTCAGAAGGTGAAGATCGAGCACCAGAAACCGTCTGGTAAACTTCAACCTCTGGAGATTCCGCAGTGGAAGTGGGAGAGTATTTCCATGGATTTCGTGGTGGGATTGCCTAAAACTCAGGCTGGTTGTGACTCTATCTGGGTCATTGTGGACAGATTGACCAAGTCTGCCCATTTTCTTCCAGTGAAGGTGAGCTTCACTACAGAGCAGTTGGCCAAACTATATGTCCGCGAGATTGTGAGGCTTCACGGGGTGCCCGAGAGTATCATCAGTGATAGGGACCCGAAGTTCACATCTCGGTTCTGGGAGGCGTTGCAGGAGGCTTTTGGTACGCAGTTGAGATTGAGTACCGCCTATCACCCTCAGACTGACGGACAGACTGAGCGGACCATCCAGACATTGGAGGACATGTTGAGAGCTTGCACGTTGGAGCAGGGATCAGCATGGGATAGGTACCTTCCGTTGGTTGAATTCTCGTACAACAACAGTTTTCATGCTAGTCTGGGCATGGCACCCTACGAGGCGCTGTATGGTAGGAGGTGTCGGACTCCTACCTGCTGGTCTGAGGTTGGAGATAAAGAGTTATTCGGCTTGGACTTTGTCCAAGATACTACCCTTCAGATCCAGATGATCAGGGAAAAGTTGAAGCAGGCGCAGAATCGTCAGAAGAGCTACTACGATGTCAAGCATCGACCACTGGAGTTCAGTGAGGGTGAGCACGTGTTTGTGAAACTTTCACCTGTCACCGGTGTTGGACGGGCACTCGGCGTGAGGAAGTTGAGCCCGCGATTCATAGGGCCCTACCAGATCCTTGGTAGAGTAGGACCAGTTGCCTATCGACTCGCCTTACCTCCGAACCTCGCCAACATCCACGACGTGTTTCACGTGTCTCAGCTTCGAAAGTACATAGCAGATCCTTCGCACGTGGTGCAGCCGGATGACGTGGAGGTTCGGGAGAACCTAAAGACTCCCGTCGGACCACTCAAGATTCTCGATCGTGGCGAGAAGCAGTTGAGGAGCAAGATCATTCCGATGGTCAAGGTGCAGTGGACTGGGCGTAGTCCCGAGGAGTGTACCTGGGAGCGAGAGGATGAACTTCTCCGACAGTATCCTGACTTTCGAGACAGGTATGTTTCTGATTTTGAGGACAAAATCCTTAAAAAGGTGGGGTGAATGTAAGAACTCGCACCGCTAATTAAGGTAATTAGTAAGTTAATTATGATAATTAGGAAATAATTCCATAATTGACCCTAATAATTATTAATGGGCTTAGATAATTATATTGAGTGTGTAAAAATGCTGAAAGTCGCTTTTCGGAAGAAAAGCGCATATACCGGTTCTGCTACTCGGTATAAATGCGTACCGGAAAAGTCTCCCGGAAAATTATAACGAATGCATGATAATAACTAGAATATTATGTAGGACTTGTAAATCAAGTTTCAAGTCAAAATGACGTAATCTGATGCCAGAACTGATACTGGCTATGGAAAAGCGCGTACCGGAAAGGTGCTCCGAAAAATAAAATAAAAATATGACAAATCTTAGAAAAATGCGTAGGTCTAGATTTCAAAGTTTGAGATCAAGATCTTTTACTTTGCTATTAAGGCTAATACTGCGCGTGTGTAGCCTTGTGCCTATAAATAGACATTTTGGCACACAACCCTAGACATTCTTATTTTCTACGTGGGTTTTGGGTGGCTGAAGGGAGGTGGCTGCTGTCCATTGCTTCTCCTTCACCATTCTTGAGCCTTGGACCAAGTCCTCTTTGTTCTTCCTCTCTTCTTCTTACAAACACATAGTAGGGAGGGTTGTGAGGGTGTGAGGTAGTGCTTGCTGCACACTCAGCCACTGTTGAGTGCATCCTTGAGGGCTGGTTGAAGTGTTGAGTTGTGTGAGTGGGAGTTGTGTGTGTTTCCTTGGTAGTGGAAGCTCCAAGAAGCAACCTTTGGGTAGAAAGACTAAGTCTTGTGCACCATTTTCGTGCACCCTTGTTTGGCCTGAGTTGAGGAACCTTGTGAGTTCCAAGAGCACCATTGTTGGCTGCTCAAAGCTTGGGGTAAGTGTTCTACACCTTTGATCTTAAGTTTAATGCTTAAAGTTGGTGTCTTGGCATGTAAAAAGTTAAAATGAAGTAACCAACACCTAAATGAACTTGTATATGCTTAAAGATGCATGCTTTAACGTGTACATGTGTTAAAAGTTGGACCTTTGGGATGGATACTCACGAAATGCAGAAACTGCATTCTGTCGTGAGATATCCGGATATTTGTCGAACAGATATCCGGATATCAGTATCCGGATATGGTATCCGGATATTGACATCCGGATATGGGATCTGGGTATCCGGATATGACATATCCGGATATGTCCAGTGTGATATCCGGATATGACATATCCGGATATGCCCCTTCTGATATCCGGATATCCTGGGTTCTGCGCAGACAGTAGCCTTACTGTATGAACAGTAAGCTATTGGGTGTGTGTGGACCCTAGTTTAAGGAAGTTGAACTTCTGTAATAAATGGACTAAGTCAGAATCATATGATTAAGGGCTTATGGCTTTGATGGAAGCCTTAAGACGTAAAACGTAAAGGAAAGGCGTAGTCTTTGAAGTTGTATGCTTGTGATACATTTATATTGACTTATTAATGGTCCATATCAGATTGTGATACTGCTGTTTGTGGACTAGTGAGTGGTTAGACTCTTGGCTTGGGTAGCTAGCTTGCAAGGTAAGCTTTCGTGTCCTCGGTTTAGCCATTTTGATGTTCCACCATGTCCCATGGGGATGGGTTTATGCATGCTGTGTTACATGCTTTGATTATTTTGGAAATGCTGTTGAGCTGTTTATATGTAATGAGCTATTATGATATGCATGTGGTGTCCACCTAGACGGCAATCCTGAGTATGTAGTACATACAAGATGGAGAAGCATGTGGGTGAGGTGCAGGTAGTATCCATGTACTCATGTAGGCATAGGCGTATTCCTACATTTCTCTGGCCAGTAGATTTGAAAGCACACATGACATGATTAATTGCTGCATCGCATGATTTTAGAACTTATACTGTAATACTGTTTTTGGAACTTATATTACACATGTAAGTGAGCTTGGGGTGGAGACTCCTTGAGGACCCCTTGTCTTACTGAGATTTCTTGTTAGAGATCTCACCCCACGTTTGGGGACGCTTATTTCAGGATCAGGTAATGTTGAGGGCTCAGGTGGCAGGAGGCCAGAGCTGAGCTGATAATTATGCTGACGTGCTGGTTGTGGATTGCTGTTTATTTGACTGCTGTTATGTTTTCTGCTTTATTTATGTTAAGTTTATGTTGAGACTATTTGTGGGCATTGTTGCCTTATTTGGTGAGCATGGGGTTTGTCCATGCCACATGATTGTTATCGTCTTATTAATTCGCTGTTGTAATTAATGTATCAGGATTTTGACCCAGGCTGCAACGTTGTAGTCCTGCGGTTCTAGATACACACATTATATTTATGTACGAGGTATTCAGTTAGATGTCTTGCAATCTACATACAGGCAGTATTTTTATGAAAATGACTAAGTAATCAAGTTGGTTAAGTTAATGACGTCATAATTGAATTAAAGAAAAAGTTATTCCGCATTTTAATTAAGCGTAGCTTAATACGATAGTGTGTTAACAATCCGGGTTAACACGGGCTGTTACACATATGCCTAAGACTTCCGCTAACAACTATGTCTAAATATCGTCCTATACTCTTGCTATAAATTCCACATATATTTCATTCTTGTGTCCCTCCATTTCACAATCATGACATTTAACCATTTATATACCATTCGAATGTACTATATCATGTCTCTCGCAATTAAGTCCCATCAGATAGGGATTTTCAAAACTTACTTATCATGTCATAAGGAACTAAATCCATATATCATGGTACCTAGCCAAAAACAACATCAACATTGTGCATTTTCAACACATCTTCCAACATAAGTTGCATATGCAATAAACAATACTCCACAAGTCACTCTACCAGTAAAGCAAGGCTATCCGTCTTTAATCTATCCAAGCACAATTACATTTACCAGCTATTATCACACATTCGTGCTTGATTCCATTACAATTAACCTTTCATTAATGGGCTTGGATTATATATTATAAGCCCATCACTTAGTTGTTTATAATAACCGGAATAGCTCGTACAGGTTTGTCCATGTCCATGTCCATATCCTCTGGTTTCAAATTATTTTCAAGTTTCCAATCAAAACAGTTGATTAATGATCCCAACATCACATGCAACATTCTCATTGCAAGTGGTAAGCCAGGACATATTCGCCTACCACTACCAAATGGTGTGAACTGAAAATCTCGTCCTTTGACATCAATTTCTGACCCAATGAACCTCTCTGGCAAAAATAAATGTGCATTATCCCATATGGTTGAGTTCCTACCGATAGCCCACACATTGATTACGACTAGTGCACCCTGTGGGATTGTGTAGCCTGAGATTTCCACATCTACCTTGGCTCTTCTAGGAAATATAAGTGGAGCTGGTGGGTATAAACGTAAGGTCTCTTTTACTATTGCTTGTAAATATGGGAGTTTAGCAATGTCTGATTCCTCAATAGGTTTACCTATTCCAATGGTTTGCTCCAGCTCCCTTTTCGCTTTTGACATAATCCTTGGGTTGTGGAGTAGTTCACCCAACGCCTTTTCTAATGCATATGTAGTTGTATCAGTCCCCGCAACAAGTAGATCCTATTAGAAACCATAGTTTATACTCAGTGAGAAACTCATCAATTATATCAGCTAACACATTTTTTTAAACAAAATTTGAAAATTAAGTTTTTCTAGAACATGTATATGATCACAACTAGAAAAAAACTTGTATAGCAACGGAATTGTTATGGAAATTCCTTCACTAATTTCCTCCTCGCTACTACTTTCCGTCTCAAATTCCCGCGCAAATGATTTTGCGACGGAATTTGTGACGGAAAGTAATAGCGATGATAAAATTAGCGAGGAAATTTTCATATCAATTCCGTCGCTATACAAATTTTTTCTAGTAGTGAATGAAACAAGACTAAATAGTAGCAATAATAATAATAATAATAAGGGAGAGGAAATACAAGAAAGAAGTGTTTAATCTTTGTGTTGTCCATCTTTTGGCTATTCTCTTCAGAAATGTTGAGCAGGTCGTCCAACATGTCATTCTTTACAACATAGTTTTCCCCTTCTCTTTGCTTCAACCGTTTTTCAATCAAGTGATCAAAGATATGGAACAACTTCGTCACGTGACCATGTGCGCACTTTATGAGGCCTTGTGGATCAATGATCTTCAACACTGGGAAAAAATCCACCACGTTTGGTGTTCCAATAGCTTTCATGATACTCTCTGCTATATCCCTGTACTCTTCAGTTTCACCTACAGAGTTAACAAAATCCAGAGAGAAAAAAGTGGTTGATAAAAAATTAAATGAAGTCTTGAAAGCTGATCTTCCAATATCTACACTTTCACCTATTAGGCTGCTTCTATGTATATCATTTAAGAGTTCTTGTAGTTTATTGCTTCTATGTTCTTGGCTTGCATCAAGGGTCTTGTTGGAGACTAATAGTATATTGCATATTTTCCTAAGGTCTCGCCAAAGATCTGAAAGTGGGAGGTAGGGTAAGCTATAATGATCATGGTTGTGAACTGTTACAGCTTGAGGAACGAATCTGCTTGAGAGTAAGAGATCATGGGTTTGGAACACCTCTTTGGCTATGTCTTCTGAGGAAATGACTATGGTTGTTAATTGGCCTAGCTTCAAACGCATTATTGGGCCATGAACCTTAGCAAGCTTTGCCAAGTATTGGTGTGGCCTTTTGCAAATTTCAACAAGGTTTGCCACAATATTAAGAGGGGAAGGTCCTGGTGGAAGCTTGAGTTTTTGTTTTTTGCTTCTTGCATGCAGTGAAAGAAGAACTTGCATAATAGTGCATGTTAATAGGATGAACAGTATGCTGCTAATTAATGAATCCATGTATGGAATGAACATGGAGGAAAAAAAATGCTTGGGGAGTTGAGAGGTGATGTTACCTTTTGATTCACTCGGTTAGTGGAGAAATCAATTTATAATGCATACGAATGAATCAAAATCAAGGTATTGAAATAATCTAATATTTATCAACGTCAAAAGTCGTAACCACATTCATGGAAATGGCATGGCAATTATTTATCT
Organism: Gastrolobium villosum; assembly: GCA_032173675.1. Classification (NCBI taxonomy): domain Eukaryota; kingdom Viridiplantae; phylum Streptophyta; class Magnoliopsida; order Fabales; family Fabaceae; genus Gastrolobium; species Gastrolobium villosum. Next base: position 20,902 of record JAVKPL010009114.1, read on the forward strand.
TGACAGATGCATATGAGAGTTGTATTCAAGAAAACAAGGAAATTAATTAGGCCTACTTAATTGAAGTAAGTTAATGATTAATTAATTTTAAAAAATTTAAGTCAATGTACTTTTAGGAAGGTGTTTTTTTTATGGCAAAGTTGAATTATTCTAGGAAGAATAATTACTAGAAACTTAGAGTTGAAAAGTTTGTAATTTACATAAAATAAGGGCGGTGATACACAACGTGGACTTTCACCCATAAATAAATAATTAAATAACTAAATATATATATAGAGATAATGATAAATTTCTTATTATTTATTTTGTAAAAGAGATCATGGTCATTTTACAACAGCATAAATTATGCTCTCAATTTTTGTTATTGATCTTATTTAAATCAGATAACTATCTGAAGTGTCTATGAAAATAATATGTCTATATGTATCTCATACATGAATGTGAAAGAAATAATTTTCTATAATATAAAAAAATTATATATATAACCTGTTTCTTGCCATTTTTATTTTTTTGAACGCTTGAAAGGGATACTTTGGTTGACCAAAAAAGTGCTTTTACTTTTTGGACAAAGAAGTAATTCTTTAAATTGATTTGATATATATATATATATATATATATATATATATATATATATTAGAGTGAATCACTGATCGTTGGAATACCATGCAAGTTTTTTTTTTTTGTGGTGAAAACCCATGCAAGTTTTAATTATAATGATAAAGGTATTAAACGGTGGTAGCTCAATTGGGGCATAGAAGCTCAGCAGGTGGGAGTGAGAATATGTGTTCGATCCACCCAATATTATATTTAAGAACTTTAATCCTGGACTTGCTCCGAATTAGACTAGTCACAAAATGATGAATCGATTGGAATGTTTTAAAAAAAAAAATACTATAGTGATAAAGGGTTTTAATACTTTCTAAGCAATGTAAGGGCAATTATAATTACCACCATTCTAATTATCACTGTTATTATTTTTTTGGTTACATATTATAACATGATAAAATATATTTCTAAATAAAGGGACGGATATATTTATAAACTTTTTAGGTACAAACTATATTATATATATACTCTGGAGCTATGTAGCACCGATACCGACATGGAACACGAGACACGATACGACATGACATTCCGACACGTTAATTCTAAAAAATGTTAAATTTTGACACGTTAGGACATGTTTTGATATTAAATATTATTTTTAATTTACGTAATGTATATTATATTTAATACTCAATAATTTAACAAAAAAATGAAATTAAACTTATAATACCTATCAATTTTTCAAAGAAATATAAGATATCCTAAATATTTATGTTAAACTCAATAAAATGGTAATAATAATCTAACGAATCTAATAATTGGAACTAAAAATGCAATGCAACGCAACCTTTGAACTTTTTTGAGTCTCTACAACGCGTGTTAGAGTGTCGGAGAGTGTCGGACACGACACGTCAGAGTTTTTGAAGTGTCGGTGCTTCATAACTCCGGAGAGTAGACTCTTAAGTTAGTGTATTAGTTAGTGTATTCCTCAAAAAAAATATAATGAAGTTTATAAGAGTTTATAAATATAATCCTACTCTTTAAATAATATTTTTAAAGCTTTATATTTTGTGAGAGAGAAAATAAGAAAACTACAGCCTACAATCGCTAACTAACTCATAATAAAGATGAACAAGCATATCAGGACAGGAGCGAAACAGACGTCACAACTCACAAGTATTGTTGTTTAGAAAACCATTTAGACAAACAAACAAACAAAAATGGCACATGTCACCAAAGGAAAAAAATGAGGCGCAATTGTTGCTCTCCGGAATAGTATTTTAAAGCTAATTGGACTCGCTTGTTAATTATGGGTAGGTTGGACATTTATTCTATCATAATTTACTCATTGATAAGGTCAAATCACCCTCGCAAACAAATAAGTAAAAATAAAAAACACCTTTATAGATAAGGAAAATTTGGAATTCTCATTTAGAGATATTCACCAACCGATCCAAACCGATTAAAATCGCGGTGACCGAACCAAAAAATTTATAAATGAATAAATTGAAAATTGAAAAAAAAATACAAATTTTAATTGGATTGGATCAATTTTCAGATTGGTTGATGAAAACCAATCCAATCCAAACCAATCCAATATATTAATTCTCATCTACTTACTTAAGTCTTTCCCCAATCAAAGCCCAAAAATTTTTAGAGTAAATACCTTTTTTGGTCCCTAACAAAAAACACAGTCATCATTTTAGTCCCTTATAAAAAAATTAGTCGGTTGCTCCCTCTGAAATTCAAAGTAGACCTATTTTAGTCCTTTTAAGGGACTAATGTGGGTCTTTTTTGAATTTGTGAGGGACCACGATTTCAACTAAATGGGTCCACTTTGAATTTGTTAGGGACCTCGAGACTAATTTTTTTTGTAAGGGACTAAAGAGGGAATCGTGTTTTTTGGTAGGGTCCAAAACGGTATTTACTCAAATTTTTAAACCCAATATCCATTAACACAGCAACTAAACCCAAGAAAAAAATCTAATCACATCTCATCAATAAAATTTCATATGTTTAGAGATTCATATCTCATTGCCCCAAAAAGAAAACTACATTATCGTTTACTGATGCTTTTGTATTTCAAAAAAAAAACTACAAAGCCAATATATATATAAGATGTTATTTGCACAATAATCATGAAATAAATTTTAGGATTTTTAAAAAACCGAAAATCGATTCAATCCAAACCGAAAAAAATTGTATTGGATCGAATCGGATTTGAAAAAAAAAATCCAAACAGAATGGATGATTACATGATCAAACCGAATGAATTGGATCGGACGATTTTTGCTTATAAAACTGATCCAATCCAGATCACGAATACCCGTATTGATGATTGCGTGCATATCAATTTTGTTGTGAAAGTATTTGAATAGGTACATACTTACTTAGTTGAGTTCATTGTTTTTTCTTATTTATTTTTCGATTCTTTTTCAGTTAAAAACTGCAATAGTTTCCACTCTGGTATGACGGGATAAGATTTATTTTAGTAGGTTCAATAATGCTTTAGCTTAAGTTTCAAATAATGTTTCCTTTAAAAAAAAAAATTAGGTGCAAAATTGAAACTAGAATGAGTAAGAATATTTCCATACCAAATAGTAGTACCTGAATAAAGGAAAGAAAATAGACTTTCGATTTTTACATGTCACTTTCGGAAAGAGTTTAAATATTTTTATTCCTAACCTGACCCGTACTTCGAATTAGTTTACATAACCGACTCAAAGAATTTAGCCATGCACTCCAAATTAGTCCCTCAGCCGACTCAAAGAGTCAAAACTTATAAAAATGCCCAGAAACCAACTCCTCTCAAATAAGTAATTAGGATTTGATTTACTAAAAATAAATATTTGCATTACAGCTGCCATGAAAGCTACTTGTTTGCTATTTAAATGGCTACAATTTTTTAAGAAGATAATTTGTCATGGCTGATGATGGAAAGAGCTTTTATTATGTGTTTGTACATACGTTCTTTTACGAATACATCATTGGAATATGTGTACTAAACAATCATCTCACAAATAAGGGTTATTTTAATAGCTTTATATTATATTTTCACAGCTACATATTTTTTAAGCTACATATTTATTTAAGGGTTCTGTTTTTATGTAGTTACTGCAGATAAGTTATCTGCAGTAAATTCAATACGACGTCGTTTTAGGCAGAAATCATGGTGTTTTTGTAATTTTAATTTATTTCAGGGTTATTATAATATTTATAATTATAATTTTCTAATTTTCAATTCCAAAACAACGTCGTTTTGGAAATAAATTCAGATAACTCATCTGTATTAATTGCAGAAATATTTTTGTATTTATTTAAATTTTGAAGAGCAGCGGTTGTGAGGATTAAATTCATAACCATTTGGTCACTGATATAATATTAAATAACAATCTTATCAAGTAAGAGTCACTTTAATAATTTTATATTAAATTTCAATAATTGGTTAATTAATTGCTTTTTCTTATACATGAATTAATTGTTTTTACATGTGCATAGTTTGGTGAATTTGGAGATTTTTCATCATTGGTTTACAAAAGAATATATGCTTGTCAGTAATCACTGTTAGAAAAATCAAATCTAGAGACCGGCAGATTTCATCTCTAATAAGTTGTTTTTTCGTCTCTAACAAATTTAGAGATTGAATTAACGCAAGAAATAATTTCATCTTTAAAAATGGCATATCTAAATATTTAGAGACCAAAATTTATATTCCTCTCACTAGATATGATAATTTCGTGTCTCTAAATATGAATAATTTGTCACTAACATCGAACTTAAAATCATTGGATTTTATCTTTTAGTGACAAATAATTTCTGTCACTAATGAATTTTTATATCCATATCTGATTAGTAACTGAATATTATTTATTTGCCTTTGATTGTAAAACACACACAGACAAAAGTCATTTGATTTTATCTATTAGAGACAAAAGATTATGTCATCCATATTGATTAGTAACGGAATATTATTTATCTGTCTTCGATCTTAAAACACACAATCGTTCACTTACTTTGTAAGAGTTGTGACTCTTACTCAAATGGTGGTGGCTCAATTGGAAGTAAAAGAGTTAAATAAGTGAAAAGAAAAAAATCTCGATTCAATACCCATGTGTAAGGGACGCGAACCCTTGAACACAGTATCAGTAACTGAACAGAGAAAGAGAAAGAAGAATTGGGAAAAAAGAAACGAAGCAATCTGTATATTTTTCAATGAATCAACTGAATGACAACTGGCACCTTTAATACATGTGTCCTAACTTGACTAACTTGACTAACAGCACACTACTCACCGTATGCTACTCAACTAACACATGTAAAGTCATCTTTCAATATAACAAAGTAAATGGACTCTCTATGGCTTACTGATATAGTCCTTGGCCCACAAAGGAGCCCCAACTATCCTCTTGGACTTGGGCCTGACAGCATCCCTAACATTCGCCCCTGCTGCAACAGAAACCTTGTCCTCAAGGTTTGATTTAGGGAAAGAAAATTCTGGATAATGCAAGTGGAGATCATCCTCATTCTCCCAAGTAGCACCCTCTGGAAGAGAGTTTGACCATTGGATTAACCACTGTGCCTGTGTCCCATGCACATCCTGAATAACCCGACTCATTAATGCAGCCAAAGGTTGCTGAATTGGACAATTTTCATTGTTGTCTACAAGTAGAGGAAGAGGTACAGCTGACACATCTCCCTGATATTTCTTAAGCACAGAAATATGGAAAGAAGAATGTATTCTACAACCATCTGGCAGCCCAATCTGATAAGCTACAGGGCTCAAAACTCTCACCACTGGAAAAGGGCCAAAGTACCTCTTGGCCAACTTCTGACTTGTACGTTTTGCCACTGTGGTTTGTCTAAAGGGTTGTAACTTAACTAGAACTAAGTCACCAACTTTAAAAGAGGCATCCTTCCGATGCTTATCAACTTGTGCCTTCATCCGATTTTGTGCACCATGCAAATGTGCTTTCAACCGCTTCAACAACTCATCTCGATGAGTTAAATTTGTATCCACAGCTTCCACTCTAACTGACCCTCTAGGATATGGAGGAATCATGGATGGTACCTTCCCATAAAGGGCTTGGAATGGTGTCATCCCAATAGCTGAATGAGTTGCAGAATTATAATGATATTCAGCTCATCCCAAAAAAAAAAGCCCACTTATGATTCTCATCATGGCAGAAAGCACGTATGTACTGCTCCAAATACTTATTGGTGACCTCCGTTTGGCCATCCGATTGAGGATGGTAAGCAGTACTAGTCCTGAGCGTAGTACCACTGCATTTGAACATCTCATACCAGAATTTGCTCACAATGATTGCATCACGGTCTGATACAATTGTCCTAGGGAACCCATGTAATTTCACCACCATCTCACAGAATAAAGAAGCTACTTTCGCAGCTGTGTAAGGATGAGCTAGCGAACCAAAATGTGCATATTTTGTCAAACGGTCAACAACCACCAGGATGACATTAAATCCCTTAGAACTTGGTAATCCCGTAATAAAATCCATGCTTAGATCCTCAAATACCCCTACTGGCACATGTAATGGCTAAAGCAAGCCCAATGGTGGGGAAGTGGCTGTTTTGACCAATTGGCAAGTGGTACACCTCTTGACAAAATCATGTGCATCCTTCCTCATTCCACCCCAATAAAAAGAAGTTGTGAGCCTGAGAAAAGTACGGGTAATACCTGCATGTCCTCCCATAGGAGTAGAATATGCCTCTTTTAATACAACTTCCTTCAACTCAGAATTGGACCCCAACAAGAATCGGTCCCTGTGATAAAGGATTCCATCCTTTTCTGAGATATCAATATTACCCAACTCTCCTCTCTGTAACTTCAATCTGATGTCAGCCAACTCAGAATCAGATATGTTCTCCTCTCTAATTTGCTCAACCAAATAGAAGGTAGCCTCAGATAGCAAGGATAAGGACATACCTACTTGGTCTTCCTCCATACACCTGGATAAAGAGTCTACAACTATATTTGCTGCACCCGGTTTGTATTCAATTACAAAATCATATCCCATCAATTTCGAGGCATATTTCTATTGCTCTACAGTCTGAACCGTCTGACTAAGGAGTTCCTTTAGGCTCCTATGATCGGTGCGTATGATAAATCTAGATCCCAACAAATAATGACGTCATTTCTTAACCGCCTCTGTCACAGTGTTGCGATCTCGGCAAGTGTACCGATCGTTCCAAGTAATAAAGTGATAAGAAAGTATCGTCTCCACAGGGATTGATGAACAATTACTACTATAACCAGTCCTCTTAAGTTAGATAAATCGATTGATTGTGGACAAATACTTGCAATTTAAATTAAATGACAATGAAAGTAAAAGAATTGTTTTTGTATTTTTCTGGAAAAGACTTAAAATAAAGGAAGAAATGTTTTTGTAGAAAAAGTAATGAAGAAGACTGTAGCCAGGGTACATTCATCGATTGCTCCAATTTTACTTCGGATTGATTCATAAACCTATTGAAATTAACAACTCAGACAAATTATCATCTTTTAGAAATAATTAGTTAGATCCCAATCCCTTGGCGATCTAACCCTTTACTTCAATTGGAACCCTAATCCCTTAGTAGTTCCGCCTGAAAATAAGCATTACGTAGATAAATCCCACGACTGCAATCCATACAAGTCTATCCCTAGAACATGCATGGAGAGTCATCTTTATCTCCTTTCAGGATCAAGTATTCCAACATCCCTATTGTGAATCCTGATCCCCAGAATATTATTCCCTATTAGGTTGATCAGATCTAACAGAAATAATATCAATACGCTCAAGATAAAAGATGAAATATATTAATTCAATATATAAAATGATTCAATCCTTGTAGCAATTGTTTACAAAAGGATCATGCCCTGACTACAGAAATAGATCTAGCCAATCAACATCATGATCGCTGATCTGATTTCAACATAAACTAGAAAAAGAAAATAAAGAAGAATACAAGAACAGAGTGATGAACACGAAGAACGCCTCCTCTAGGTCTTGTGATGTGTATTCTGAGATGTAGATCTTCAGAGGTTGAGTCTCCTTTTATAAGAGGGATTCTGACCTAAGTGGCAAATTTTGAATCTTCTCACTTTCGCGCTTCCCACGCTCAGAGCGCCACTCCCGCGCTCTGGGCGTGGGAGTTTCTGCCATTTTTTTACTTCCCGCGCTGATGGCGCGGATCCCGCGCTCTCAGCGCGGTTCCTTCTGTCCATTTTTGCCTTCTCGCGCTCTCAGCGCCACTCCCGCGCTGAGAGCGTGGGAACCTAGGTCTTTTTGACATGTTTTTGCCTCCTTTTGCTCATCTTCTTTAATATTCAGACTTTGGATATTTTTACTCTTTTTCTCTGCTTTTCTTGCATTGATTGAGTCATTTTCTTCCTCTTTTGCCTTGTAATTTCCTATATGCTGACCGCATATCAAATAATTCCCAGATTTGAACTTTGCTGTCCCTAGCAATGTATAAGACTAAATCCAGGAAACAGATTAATCCAACATAACACTGTACAGCCAACAGATCATCTTACTAAGTATGCTTGAATCAATGTGAAGAATTAATAATGCCTTTCATGAAAAGATTAGAATCTAATTTGCACATCCCTCACCCAGATAATCAAATAACGCTCAATACTCAAGTGTTTGGGGGAATGACAATTACTCCAGCTATCACTGTAATAACATTATCATAAAACTTGCTCATATTCTCAAGTACCTAAAGATGAGGAACATTAATACATGCAAAATTGATCAAAAGGACATCACAGGTTGTAACTTGGCCAGGCTAAAGGGTGGAATTTTTCTGGATAGTAGCTCAAGTAACAATGAGATTGAGAATTTGATATTTTTTTTTTCATTTAACACATTCAACTCATTTATTTTGCTCCACTAATGTTCCCACAGAATTTCGGGAATTCCTTCCGCCATATTTCCTTTTATTCACCTTTTTCTTTTCCTTTTTAAAGACATAATTCAGTCACCTTCTTTATCTTGACCTCTGTGGAGCTCACCTTAATTTCTTTCCTACACATCAGGGATTCAACCTCTTTTTAAGGTAAGAATATGTCTATTCAACAGGGGTTTATGAACAAAAAGGTTCAGGCCCAAAGGGTTAATATTGGAAGAATTCACATAGGTGATTTATTTGGCCGTGGCTACAAAAGAAAATCTGCCTTCATCATTTCAATCTATGCATGTATTTCAGAGAAACAAAGCAAGTTCTAGAATGCTATCACAGTGATATCTCTCAAAATAAATTCAGTGTTTGGGCCCAAAAACTTACTAGCTATGATGTTAAACTAGATTTCCAAACTAATCATTTAGGCATATATTAACCATTCAAGCTTAGCAATTCAGACATACTAGTTGACAAAATTTGGCTATACAATATCATGCTAGCAATTTGTATATCCAGAATTTAATCAAACATAACTGAACCTGAGAATTTCCTTTTCAATACAAGACTTCTTTTTTTTTTTTCATGGTGTGGTTCCACCATATTCATCAATCTTGCAATCTTGCATGCAGCATGTATGCCATAATTCCCAGATTTGAATGTTGCTGTCCTCAGCAACAAACTAATCTAAGACATAGCTTAAGCTGCCAGATGTAGGACACACAGAGTTGTTAATATCCAAAGCATAATATGCAAGAAATTAGAACCCAATATAAAGTGCCATCAACCTTAACTTTGTTCAACCTTAAAAACAAAATAATAAACTAAATTGTTCCAAGAAATTTAAAACAAAATGCAGTAAATGGGAATGGAGGAACAAGATCAAAAGCCATCCATAAATTCATCATCTGCAAAATCGCCCAGAATGTCATCATCTTCAGTGTTGGAGGGCATAGATGGACCTGCTTGTGTAGCAGGGGGAACTTGACCCATTAATCCAGCCGTGTCAATTCCCCTATCCAGGCATAGTCGCTCCAACATGGTCATCATATAGTTGTTCTGAACCAGCAACTGTTGGAGCATCTCAGAATCAGTAGATGTGGATGGTGCGGATACTGGGACAGGTGGTGGAACAGCACCGCCAGATGCTTTCCAGATTGCCTGTCGACGGGACTCCTTCTGCATGTCATTATACGCACGTTGTGTGAGTTCTGCTTTGGGCTTGACATCCCTGGGCTCATCATCTGGGATCTCTACCCCTGCCTTGATGCATAGCTGCTCAATGAGAGAGCAATGAGCCAGACTAAAGTCTAACCGACCATGAGTAATCATGTGAGCTATCCTATCAGACAGAATAGCCCCAATATGGAGGTTGTGATTTCCCAGCAGAGTATACAACAGGACTGCCCTTTCTACATTAACATCACTGAGATTTGTAGAAGCCATGATGGTTGAGTTGATGAATGAGTGCCAGAAGATTGCCTCTTCATTGAGATCAAGCCTATCCAATTTTTCTGGCACGGCTGGCTGGCCTTGTGTTACGAGTTCGGCAAGTGTACCGAATCGCGCAAGTAATACAGTGATAAATCACAGTTCGTATCCACAGAGAGTGTGTTTAAATCAATTAAAAATCTTTCTTTTAAGATTGAATATTTCAAAAGGGTTTTGACACGAATGTCAGGATTGTGTGGGAAATTGATTTGTAAATTTAAAATACTTGTTTTTGGTTCTTTTTGAATAAGAATTGAGATAAGGGTTTAAAATATATGAGAAAAGCGCTGTAGTAGGGAGCACTCACCAATGATCCCCACCTTTTACTCTGGATTAAGTTAAGTATTAATATATAAATCGTGAACTTAGATAATTATCAGATAAAAGTATCAATAGTTAATTCTCAATCCCTTGAGGAATTAACCCTTTAATCTCATATAGAACCCTAATTCCTTGAGGTGCCCTATATGAGATCAAGCATAACGATCGATAATTGAAACATCTACAATATGAATCATGTCTATGTCTAGATCATGTTCATACCGTCGTTCTATCCCCTTTCCGGATTAAAGACCTCAGATCCCTCTTGTTGGCCCTAATCCTCAGATTTATTATTACTTACTAGATTGATCGGATCTAATAATAACAATAACAATACGAACAGAATAGAACGAAATTCAAAAGATAAATATATTCATAAAAACTCAATCCATCGTATTAGGGGTTCACAAGGGTTCGTGACCCTAACTACAGCAAAAAGGTTCTAGCCAACCATTATCATGGCTAGAATCCAAAATTCAATTGAAAAACAACACTAAAAGAACTACAGAAAGGTAGAAGAAGAGATCTCTCTCAGAACTTCCGCCTCCGAACGATCTCAGATGTGTAGAATATCAGATGTGTCTCCTAGGGTTGCTTTATGCCCTTTTTATAGCTTAAAAATCCTCCTTTCCTCGCAACTGACAGCTGTCTCTCTCAATCCCACGCTTGGAGCGCAGGATCCACGCTCCAGGCGTGGAACTTCTGCCATTTTTGCTTTCTCCACGCTCCAAGCGTGGAGTTCCACGCTTGCAGCGTGGACTCACTGTTCTGAAATCTTTTCCCACGCTTCAAGCGTGGGTTCCTACGCTTGGAGCGTGGGGCTTCTGTCTGATTCTTCTTCTTACTCCTTTATTTGTTATTTTCCTCCTGAAAACATGAAGAATTTGAGTGAGAGAGTGTCTGACAATTTTATTCAATAATTTCACCACATATACACTTTTATATACAGTTTTAGATCTGATTTTCTGCTGTTTTTGATCTATAAAAGTATATATGCTGGGAGCATATCAAACAATTCCCAGATTTAAACATTGCTGTCCTCAGCAATAAACTGATTCAAACTTAGAACTTCGTACAGCAGCGTTTCAACACAATATCAACCAAACACTTGAAGAAACCATTATGTCATGCCTGACTGAATTCTGCAAGAATTCTGATGATGCCATCAATTCTCTGCAATTTCATGAATGTAATCTGAACATCCCTCACCAAGACAAACTATATCACTCTCACTCTTGTGTTTTCAGGGTGTCAGACATACATAACCATCACAGCTGAAACACTACCATAGGCTTGATCATATTCTCAATATCCTTAAAATTGAAGGATTCAAACACATGCATTTACTGATCAAAGGACTTTCAATGGGTTTAATTTGGCCTGGCTTAAGGTAGGAATTTTGTATGGAGAGTGGCTTCAAATGCTATGAGATTGACACTGAAAACTTATCAATTTTTGCTCCACTAACTTGCCCACAGAATTTCGGGAAGTCAATTCCTATGTTTGACCAATTTCTTCACACTGCTTCATCCGCATGTTTTTCTTTTTCCTTTTTTTTTTTTTTTTTCTCTTTTTCTTTTCTTTTTTTCTTTCCTTTCCAATCTGCTTAGTGTAGTGGAGCTTACCTTAGATATTTCTCTCTTTTTGAGAAAAATCAGTAGTTCAATCTCACTTAGGGTAAGTTCATCATGGATAGGTTAAGCAACAATGTGGTAATCACCAATGAATAGGTTCAAACCTCAAAGGGATAACAATGGAAGATTAATTATACAGGTGAGCTTTTATGGCCAGAGCTATTAAGAACAATTTGCCTTATCATATCAGTTAAAATGCATGCCTTGTAGAGAAACAAACCAAGTTCTAGAGTGTCAGTACAGTGAGGCCTCTCAGAAAAAAATTTTACGGTCTAGGCTCAAACCTCAAGGCTATGATTTCAGACTAGAATTCACAGAGATATCAGGCATATCATCAATCTTAGCACATAATTTCAGACAGACGAACAATTCTAATCTCTACTCATGCCAAGTGACATCATGCCAAAACTTTCAAAGCTTAATGTACTTCCTAAGATGAATTCAATCATTTGTTTAAGGAAGCAACATCTAAATCTGAGATTTATCAATAGGCATATTCCAAACAACATACATACAGGCATATTTCAAAAAATTTTGCTGAATTTTTAAAATTGCTTAAGCTAAGACAGATATTTCAACTGAAAATGTAAGTTGGTTCGAATATCTCCCCTGAAATGAAGTGTGGTTCCACAATTGCAGCTAAAGTGCAAGAACAGGTGGGCAAGGTCATCCACCATTCCCAGATTTTAGAAATTGCTGTCCCCAGCAATAACTAAGTTCAATCGATAAGAACGGCTTTTCTCCAGCCATTTTGACGGAAACTTATGCAGAAATTTAATCCTCACGTGAACAGTGGAGAAGAAAGACTATGGTGGAGATGATGGCGGTGTGGCGGTGGATAGTGGCGGTGAACAGCGACGGTATGCGGTGTGTGGTAGTGGCTGAAGAAGAAGTGGTGGTGTGTGGTAGTGGTGGTGAAAAGGGGAAGTGCAGTGATGCGGTGGTGTGTGATGGTGTGAAGTGGTGGTGTGGTGGCGTGAGAGAATGGGGAAAGGATGGGGAAGGAGGGAGAGGGAGATGAAGGAGAAGAGTGAGGAGGGAATGGGAAAAGGTGAGGGGAAATGGGGAGTAGGTGGAGGGGGGGAATAAAAGAAAGAAAATATAAGAAAAAGGGGAGGGGGTGAGCCGCGGTGCTTGGGATTAGGGTTGCGCACTTAAAATCCTATCCACGCTGCAAGCGTGGGATTCCACGCTTGAAGCGTGGACCTACTGTCTGTTGACCTTTCAAATTCCATCCCCACGCTTCTAGCGTAGGGTTCTACGCCTGGAGCGTGGGACTACTGTCCCCTTTTGAATTTCCTGCGCTGCAAGCGTGGGTTCCCACGCTTGGAGCGTGGGACTACTGTCCTTGGCCCTTCAACTTCCTTTTCCACGCCCCAAGCGTAGGGTTCCACGCTTGGAGCGTGGGACTACTGCCTGTGTGTGGTTCCTGCGCTGCAAGCGTGGATTCCCACGCTTGAGGCGCCCAGCTTCTGTTTCAAACCTCTTTTCTACGCTCCACGCGTTGGGTTCCACGCTTGGAGCGTGGACCCTCTGTCCCAAGTTTCTTTTCTCTGCTTGAAGCGCAGAGTTCTACGCTTCAAGCGTAAACTCTCTGGAGCATTTTCACTTCCTTCTTTTATTCAATTTTTTTAATTTTTCTCTGGTTATCTAAAAAAAATGAAAACAAGAACAATAAAAGGATAAAAATGTTGGGTTGCCTCCCAACTAGCGCGTGTTTAACGTCCCGAGCCTGACGGTTACCTCATTTAAGTTGCAATTGAATGAAGGCGCAAAGCCACAACTTGTTTCACTACGGGTCCTCCATGGAAGAACTTCAATCTAGAGCCATTGACCTTGAAGGGTCTGTCGTCCTCCATGGAAGATATCTCCACAGTACCATATGGAAAGACCTTTTTAATCACAAAAGGTCCTGTCCACCTGGATTTCAACTTCCCTGGAAAAAGTTTCAATCGGGAGTTGTATAACAATACCTGCTGACCAGGTTCAAACTCCTTGTGTTTAAGTTTGCTATCATGATACTTCTTCGCTTTTTCTTTATAAATCCTAGAGCTTTCAAAAGCTGAATTCCTAAACTCATCAAGCTCTAATAGTTGAAACTTCCGTTTCTCAAGAGCTGCTGTGGCATCAAAGTTTAGGAATTTAATAGCCCAAAAGGCTCTATGTTCAAGCTCCACTGGTAAATGACAAGCTTTCCCGTACACAAGCTGATAGGGAGACATTCCTATCGGAGTTTTGTATGCAGTTCGGTATGCCCACAGTGCATCATCCAGTCTTTTTGACCAATCCTTTAGGGAAATACTGACAGTTTTTTCAGGATTCGCTTCAGTTCCCTATTGGAAACTTCCACTTGGCCACTTGTCTGTGGATGATAAGGTGTAGCAACCTTATGCTTGACACCATATTTTGTTAACAGATTTTCAAACTGCTTATTGCAAAAATGAGAGCCTCCATCACTTATGATTGCTCTTGGCACTCCAAATCTGGTAAAGATATTCTTTCTTAGGAAGTTTACAACCACCTTCGCATCATTAGTAGGAAGAGCTGTTGCCTCAACCCACTTAGAAACGTAATCCACAGCTACCAAAATGTACTGGTTGGAATATGAAGATGGAAATGGTCCCATGAAATCAATCCCCCATAAATCAAATAATTCCACCTCCATAATAGTGTTTAGAGGCATTTCATCTTTTCGGGAAATGTTCCCTGTCTTTTGGCATCTTTCGCATTTTTCCACATATTCTCTGGCATCTTTGAAAAGAGTAGGCCAGTAATACCCACTTCAATGCCTTTGTATAATTATTATTTCCACCAAAATGACCGCCGTGACAATTGGTCAATGCCATAAAATTCCCTTGATTTCCAATTCTGATACACATCTTCTGGATTCCGTTCAGCACATTGGAAATCCAGGAAATGATCATCCC
>JAVKPL010009115.1:0-35632 GCA_032173675.1 Gastrolobium villosum
GCATAAGCAAATGATGATCTAATTTTTTTGGGCAATGAGATATGAAACTCAACACAGATGAAATTTTACTGATGGGATGCAACTAGATTTTTCTTGGATTTAGCTAATGGGTTAGTGGGTCTTGGATTTAGAATTTCTTGGACTATAATTGGGGAAAGATCCAAGTAGATAGAGAGAAATTAATATATTGGAACGGTTTTCACCAACCAAACTGAAAACGGATCCAATCTATTTAAAATTTGCGATTTTTTTTATTTTTATTTTTCAGTTATCAATTTTTCGGTTCGGTCACCGCGGTTTGAATCGATCGATAAACACCCCTAAACTAGACATTGTAATACTGCATAACATTCTAAAGCACAAGATTGTATGTCCAAAAAATTAATTATTAAAAATTGTGGGCTGAATTGATTAGCAAAATCTCAGGTTGATGATTTAATATAAAACTATATCCGTGGAGTTTGTGACTATGAACTAACAAAAATAGCATAATCTAAATAAAATGTAGTGCTAGACATAATTTAACAAATCGTGAAAGTTGTTATATATAAAACTAGTTTACATGAAAAACAAATCATTCAATTGTTTGTTTCATAATGAACTGTTAGTTTTCTCCATATTCATCAGCTTAATAGTTTAGGTTTATAACATCACTTAGAAATTGGAACAGTCCCGAAACCTGAGACACCATATAATTTTTGCTTGTAAGCACCAAATGGTGACAACCTGAGCTTTATGCATGTAGGAACAGAAAGATCATTGCAACTGAAGAATGATATAGATAAATGTACTATACATGCTATCCTAGAACACTTTCGGATTAAGCATCAGCATCAAGTAGAACATGCTTCACAATTACACCTTATAACTTGTCCATCCATTGAAGGATGGACAAGTTCTGCATGAAAAATCAGAATCACTGAGCAATGAAAGAATGATAATATATTGGAGAACTATAGAAAGAAATTCCAGGGTGTCAAGGAAAGAAATTCCATAATATACATTATCATTTCTAGCCAAATTATTTGCACTGCAAGCAAAGCTGTTGATAGTGGTAGAGTGCAATCCAGAATCATTTAAGAGGGTAGAATAATCTAACATCTCCTTGCATAATAAGATGTCTTCCAAGCCATCAAAGTCACAGTTTTCAACAACAGCCCGTGATTCACTAGGTAACCATGCAGGTTCACCCGTATTTTCCTCATTTTGAACATCAGATGGCGGGGCATGTGATTTTCCAGGTATAGACTTGGCATCCTAGTTCATAAATATTCACATTTCAAAAACAAACCAAGGAATGTACTTTTTTGGAAAAAGAGTGTAAAAAGGTTATATGACCTTACTTCTATTCTCATTAGTACTTAAAAACAAATTTTAAGAGAAAATCAAGTTCACTTGTTTCTAAGATTTGTCCATCAAGTGTTTTTGTAGGACTAGAAGTTGAAATACAAATGCAATCTTAAATGCTATGCTTGATTCTGAGGTAGAATGTTGTATTTGATTTTTCTTTTTCATTTGAATTTCATACAAGATGATCATCATAGCTTCCTCAAAGTTTAATTTAATCATCAAAGCAAACTAAATGTAAATAGAATGGCTACTACACACCTGGCTGAATGACAGAAGTTCATTTTCATCAAAATTGTCATCACAATCAACACATTCTCCTGAACGAGGTCGACTGGGAGGATTTGGTTTTGGGGTTCTTGGACTTGTTCGTGGTGCCATGTCAGAATCTTCAACCATTGAATTTTCTTCATTTGTCTCAGTCTGCTTATTCTGTTGATAAAAGATTTTTGAAACCACATATTCACCATCCTTCTCATCTTCTTCACTCCCTAGATGGTACTAATGTAACACCCAATTGGATTTATATGGCTTAGACACTTTCTTAGATCTTATATAAAGAACCATAATCTTTTTAAAGACCTTATGTACTCCATCTTCTATTACAGGTTTGGTTTTACCAGTCTTGTGCCAGCAAACATGCTCCTCAGTCAAACCATGTTGATGATGAATCTTTCTACGCTTTCTTTGTCCAGTAGCATATGCATTAATTGTTCTGTGAAAGAAATGGACATTATTCCCATCTTTCTTAGCACTTGAAACAAAACAGGTATAATTTGATTAGAGAAGGTGCTCCAGAAAAAACGCATTTAGTCTGGAATTGGTCAGAGTCAACTGTTGGATTTTATGTATAATTGTGTAGACAATCTATTGGTTATGAATAAGAAGTGGGTTAAGGAAGAAAAGAGAAAAGGGAAGTTAAAGGGGTGTGTGGGTTTAAGAAGTACCACATTGGACAGCTAGTAGGAGGTGAGTGAGTTTATAAGCTCCCACCTCACGCTTCTAAATTTTTTGTCTTAAGGAGGCACATTCTATGGGCTCAGATTTAATTCCTCATACTGCAGCATACGTTCATCTGTCTGTTCCATTATACTGACATCAAGTAAGTCTGTTCCAATTTTTCATAATTGCACTGTGTATGATAATTCTGATCATTTATCTTCTCTGCTTTATACATGGGTTCAAACCTTTTAGTGATTTAATATCACCCTCTGTCTTTAATAACACCAACTTGCAAATTCAATAGCCAGGATTGTATAAAGTGAATTAGAAGATGATCATTAAAACCTTGCTTGCCCACTAAGTCAGGAAGGTTTTAAGTAGTCTTCTTTGATATTTTTGTCAGGTTTAGCATATTGACTTCATTTTGTTGGTGTATCAGTAGAATTGAGTATTGTTAAAAGAATGGTAAATGTTTAAATATCTGAAAGGAAAAGATCAGAGAACCCTCACCTGGAAGATTTTCTGGATGTGTGTAGCAAATACCCTGGTCTCCTTCTATAGTTGGGATGAACTCTTGGATAAACATGTGCTGCTCTTTGTTTCCAATACAACATTTTGCTGCTAAATGTTGTAAAAGTTCAACATCAGAAGGGTCAAACTTTACACCAGCAGGAAAGCCAGGCCACTCAGAAGAAACCTACACAGGCAAAGGAATGTTCCTAATGAGACATCTGCAATCAATCAAAATTTATGCAGAACTATTTCAAGAATTTAATCCTAGTATGAAGGTGAAATTTGCAAATTTTTAACATTAAGAACTTGAACTAATTGTATGAGCCAAAAGAAGTAAAATGTAAGTTAAAGGAATTGGAGCATGTACAAACTCATGGTAACATCAAGAACTCTAATATAAGAGCATTGTTTATTGCTTATAGACTGATAACATTTCTCTATGTTGGTGCATGTGTAATTTTCAAGACCAATATATGGACTGAGATTGAATATTATGTTGAATTCAAGCATACATCACTGTTATCAATATGGTAATGACATTTTGGGCATTCACGATATGCTCCAAAGTCCTTGATTTGATCAGCTGATGACAGAGAAATATTTTTCAGTTTCTTTGCAAATCCTCCAATGTCAATAAGCCAGCTCCTGCAAAACAAATATACTCTTAGCTCATTGTTCCTTTAAAAAACATTGTTTACTTGAAGAATTTCATTTAAATATAGTTAAACAGAAGTTTGGTTCAAAAAACAGAAAGAGAAGAAACTACAAGGGTGCATAAAGAAGTGGAAACTATACTAGTTATTAGGAAATAAACCATAACTCATTAACAATTCACAAGAATGTCTCACCAAAACAGCTTGTGAGACTATAATTTCTAAGATAACTATAGTAGAAGTGAAAGTTCTACCTCTTCTCTTGATGTCACTGAGTATATTTAATAATATGAATGAAAAATTATGTAAGGTCCAACCAAGTAAAAGAAAAACAGAGATGGGGACAAAAAGAAGAAAAGCATGGAAGAAAGATGGGATTTTGGGAACACAAATCTATGTATTGCTATTGATTCTGGACGCTGAAGGACAGCAAACTCTAAAAGATATATGATAGTAGCAATGCATTCTACAGCCTATGAAATTAAATATAGAAATGAACACTAGTTTTTATGTTGTGCTGCTACTAATAAAATTAAGCAAAAGCTTAAACATAGGGGATATGAAGTTTTAGTGTTTTACCCAACAAATCAGCCCAAAATCATAGCAAGATTTGCTTATCTTTATAATATCATCAGGTAGAGATCCTATAATAGGATATATATGAATATATAATATTTGATAGATTAACCAAGCCTTGTGCAAACAGCCTTACGTGAGAATGTGCATTGTCAATTACTCCTATCTCCTAAATAATGTTAATTGTCACTCTTGAAATTCTCTTAAAATAGACTTGTTCTACCAATTGCCTCGTTTAGAGGAGTGTAACATCTCGGACGGTGACGAGAGCGGAGAGTGATCGCCGGTGCGAAAGGGCATGGACAAGGAGCGGCTCTTGTCAGACTTCTAGCGGGGGTTACATGAATGAATCGAATCGATACCCAAAAGAGAGGAGTTCCAAAAACTGTGCAGGTATGAGACTGTACAGTTTGAGATAGCTTATAAGAATTAATTATTACTACCTATACTAACAAGATGCATCTACCTTCACATGACCGTATCCCTAAGACAAATGGTTGTATTTCAATCATCCTGAGAGCCACAAATCATTATTTAGCACTTCACAAATGTTTCCTTCCCTCAATGCACTATCAGTAGCAGAAAGGAACTGAAAGTATTTCCAACTTAAGCAGCAAACATTAGAAACTCTCCATGTATATATGTCTTTAATTACCGGCTAACTAAGTTTCCATATATGGAAAAAAGTCAATACATGCAGTCGTACACCAACAGTAACACCATCAACTTCAAAAGCCAGAACTCAACCATGTGATGTGATGTAACAAACAAGAGACCAATAAAAAAAGAAAAAAAAAACAAGCAGGGGAACATTCCTCTGACACTAGCTGTTGAAGTAAAACCACCCAGAAAAGAAAGATTGGATTTTTACCCATCAACACTAGAAAGGGACTTCAACCCACAATCCCAATTAATAAGATCATGTAGAGATAACCGAAAATGGGGTGTTGAGAAAATAGCAAAAGATAGAAACTTTGTAAGCAAAACATGAAACTTGCATCGCAATCTGCTAATGCTTAGTGCACAAGTGCTAAGCTCACCTAGCCATACTTAGTGCACAAGTGCTAAATCTGAGAGAGAGAGAGAGAGAGTGAGTGAGAGAGAGAGGCATTTGGTAGGGTGAGTTGTGAGTATTTAAAGAGATTGAATATTGAGTAAGTCACCGAGAAAAGAGAAAGAGATTGTGTGTTGTGTGTGAGTGGGAAATTCTCTCACAGACTCGACAACAGAACCTGGAAAATTTGTTATTGAATTTTCTGTGCATTTTCCAATGTGACATGTATTTTATTTTAATTAAATTATTAATAAATTTATTTTAAAATTATATAAGAAAATAAATTGACAAATAAGATAGGTGACATATTATGGATGACAGATGCACAAAAAATATAGTACATCTAATTCCACAAAAAATATTTTCCTTAACCTGGATTCTCAGTGGGACCCACCATTGACTGAATAAGTCTTCGGAAGAAGCTGTCTTGTCTCCCCGAAAACCGAGGGAGACATTGTGGTCGTGGCTGCCTTGCTCCTCAAGCATTAACATTATCAATAGTAAGATTCTTTCCTACTATGTTTCAAAACGACGCAATACTATGGTGTAGATTTAACTATAAATCTAAGGATTTTATAAGGGTTATGTTGTAAGAAAAGTGATTTTGTTATGTTATAGAGATTCGTTTTGCGAGCTGAAATATTTTTTTTTTGCTGCGGGCCCCACAAAATGTTGTGTGTATAGGAAATTTTTTGTGGTCATGTTAAATGATAGATGATAAACCCTAAATCTAATTGCAGTATACCAAGCTCGTTGTAGTAAATATTTTTGCTTTCTATTTTTTTAAAGGAAAAAATATTTCTGCAGTTAGTGCAGATAAGTTATCTATATTTATTCTCAAAATGATGTCGTTTTGGTATTGAAATCTTAAAAAATTATAAATGTAAAGACTATTATAATCCTAAAATAAATTAAAATTACAAAAATACCATGATTTCCGTCCCAAAACGACGTCGTATTGTACTTACTACATATAACTTATATGTAGTAACTGCACAAAAAGCGAACCCCTTTTTTTTAATAAGAAAACTCAAAAATAAATGGGACTGGATTCTCTCATGTTAAAAAAGACATGACATAGTCTTGTGGGCAATCAAAACCACGTGGATCGATGGTGATAAAAGAGGAGAGAGAGAAAATATTAAAATAGATAATTACTAAATCATAACCGTTAATTCTCCTTTGTATGATTAAGTAAATCTTCAACATTAGTTTAAAAATTTCATACACTAGTCATAATCGCAACTTCTTTTTTATTTTTTTAATATAAAAACCATAATAGCCTATTTAAGGTGAACGAACTCATATACTTGATAAGAATTAAATCCGAATTTTCCTCTCCAACTACTCGGTCCGTGCTGTGTTGTCAAATGTGTATAATCACAACTTCTTTTTACATCTTGAAAAATCATAATAAAAAAAAAAACTAGTTTTGCTAGCTGTGATATTGATGGTAATTTCTTGCAAAGGATCAAAATGAACAAAGATAAATACATGGAAAATTGGCAAATATAAAAAGTTTCCATGAATGCCAACCGAAACATTTCCCCTTTTTCCCATTTCTTATCCATGACACATATATAAAGAAGGGGTGAAGGCCTTTGGATGAACCTTATCTTACAATGTTGATGGTATTACATCTCAACAACCTTAACCCCAAAATTTTCTGGACATCCTTAGATAACAGTTAACATATTGTTTAAGGGTTTTATTTTTCTCATGTTACATGAGACAAATTGTCTCATGCAACAAGAGAAAAAGTGGAACCCACTAAAAAAAGAAGAGATAAAATAAAAAATAGATCCCACCCACTTTTTTGTGTGTTGCATGAGACAAATTGTCTCATGCAACATGAGAAAAATAAAACCCATTGTTTAATTAGGTAATTGCTTTTAAAATAGGATTTTATAATTTTCATTTAACATGAGAATTTGAATTTTCCTACACACCCTTCGTTTTTCGTGCCAACATGGGTCCTACACATAATTTTTTCTAAGATACGGGTCCCACATGCTTTTTGCCTCTACAACATGAGAATTCAATTCTCATGTTGAATGAGAAATATAAAACCCATTAACTAACTTATCTGATAATAGTTAACATTTTCTTATTAAGATTCTAGTTGTTACAATTAGTGAATCTTGTTTTATTCAGTTTTCCTAACTCTGATCTGGGACAGTCCCAAAGACCATATTTCAATATGTTTTGAGGCATTAGTAGTAACACTGTTTAAAGCAGAAGAAAAGTCCTTTAGGCATGTCTTCCATATTGGCTTTAGGGGTTTCTCCAGAGTCATCTCTTCTAGCCATTAATGCACTTGTACCAGGAGACTCTGGTGGCAATACAGCATTCTCAGATGAAGCCATCCGCAGAGGAACAACTGGCTCTGGTGGTGAAATTGTAGAGAGATATCGAAGGAGCATCTGTATGATTTGACTAAAATTTGGTCGATCATTTGGATCCTCTTTCCAACATGAAGTTACAATATGAGCTAAATCCTCAGGAAGGTCTTCAGCACTGGGCCTTGTATTCTGAAATAATTAAATATTTGTGTCATGAATCCTAAGTCAAATCCAAGAATAACAGCACCATCTTCAGTGGTAAGCACAAGTAATATTATGATTATAGTCAGATAAAGATCAGAGATGAATGAGAATAAAGACTAGAGAATTATAATAACCCAATGACAACTTATGAGGTAAAGTTATCCATGAGGTATCAAGTATCTGAAATGTCACAATTAAACTAGACCCAGTAGTGGTAGAGCATTTCTCCCCAAAAAAAAAAATGAAGGGGGTCCTTTTCTGAAGTCGGATCATCAAAATGTTGCGAGTAAAGTCCCTTTTGGGTCCCTAACAAAAAACACGGTTCTCACTTTAGTTCCTTACAAAACAAAATTAATCGGCTGGTCACTATAAAATTCAAAGTAGACTTATTTTAGTCCTTTTGAGGGATTAATGTAAGTCTTTTTTGAATTTGTGAGGGCCACGATTTTAACTAAATGGGTCCACTCTGAATTTCTTAGGAACCTCTAGACTAATTTTTTTTGTAAGAGACTAAAATGAGGACCGTGTTTTTTGTTAGGGACCTAAAAGGGACTTTACTCAAATGTTGCATATTTGGACACTGATCATATTTAAATAGAAACTCTAGCACTTGCAACTTTTAAGGGAAATTCTCAATTTTTTTACTATGATAAATATAATATATAATATGGCAAGCAGAAGTAGCAGTCCGAATTCAAAGGTTAAATATGTTTACATAAGTGTCAAGAAGTGATCAACCCTTCCAAAATGAGACTTTACATTGTAACTACTCTACTATCGGAATGAGGTTAGTTAGTGGCCATAAATTGTGCAAGTATGATCACATTAAGCAGAATTAACTATCAAGTAAACATCAGATTGTCATTTACCTTAAAAGCAGCTGCATATGCTGCTTGTAGATTAGACATGCCTTCAAAGGGCAACTTATTATGGATGAGCTCCCACAACACAATTGCAAAGCTGTAGGCATCCACCTTACGGTTGTAATGCTTCTTCTCACCTTGTCTTAGAGTAACAGTGTTGTAAAGCTGCCACCAAACACGAAAGTAATGATAAATTACTTAATATGGCACAACCCATCTAGGAAATCAATAAATGTTCAAAGTTTTGGCAATTAGGAAGTACTTCTGGAGCCATCCAACGATATGTTCCCGTTTCAGCAGTCATCATCTCTGTTAAGGACTCTTCTCTGGCTAGACCAAAATCAGCAAGTTTAACTGTCTTATGATCTGCTGTCATTTACCTTAAAAGCAACATAGCAACCTCTCGGGCAAACCGAGCCTCTCTCTTTGAAATCTCTTCTGGGGTTTCTCCCATGTTAATAATCTTAACAGCAACATTCTGATTTTTATATCTGCAATCAGAAAATCCAACAAGAACAACTCAACATGTCAGCAAATACTCTTATCTAATGGATGTAGAATGTGTATTCGTCCAAACAGATTAGTCCAAACCGTGACTCTGAAATTTGATATAAATCTAACTGAAAGTGCTCCTTAGAAATCAAAACAAACTTTGAGCTAAATCTTATAAAAAAAAAATTATAACTTTTTAGGCTTTTTGACCATTGTTGCCCTTATGTAATAATTAATTACCAAATTGACCTTGACTATAAACTATTTCAAAAATTTAACCTCTCCAGAAAAGATAACACCAATCTGCCCCTGTTTGACCAAGCCTACCCGGGTACCCCCTTCCCTACCCGGGTAGATTTTGAAATTTTCTATCTACCCGGGTAGGGAGGGGGGTACCCGGGTATATTTCTTGAATCTGGAAAATGTTTGAATTATTTACCCGGGTGTAACACCCACTCTTGTATGCATCCAAGAGGGTTGTTTGCTAAATCGTATTAGAGTCGCAGCGGTATAGGACTCAATAAAAGGATCTTTATCGAATAACAATTAAAGTTGAGCTTGAAAAAGTGTCCAGAATTGATTCTCATAAAAATAATTTGAGAAAGATGAAATCGTTTATCAAAACATAGCAAATTTCAATGATAAAACCATTTGCTGAATTTCTTATAGTTTTCTGAAAACCTTGCTGCCTTATAAAATCTGTATAAAATCGAATTCAGCTCCGATTAAAAAAATTCCAAGCTTCTGAAAAACTAGACATCCGGGGCGCCGCGTACATATAAATTATGCGCGATTCGGAGGTGAATAGCCCCACGGAACAGAACACGTAAGATGCTAGCGAATTCTGTCCGATTTCTGAAAACCAGAGGCATGACGAAGCTCATAAAAATTCGTACAGATTTCGTGTAAAAACAAAACCTGCACAGTTTGAAAGTACGTTCCTGGGGCTTCGCGTGCATATAAATTATGTCTCATTTGAAGGTCCGTAGCCCCGGAACGACAAAATTTAAGATGCTAAAAAAAAGAACCAGTTTTCAACATAACACAGCCCTCCAATTAACAATTCAGAATTTTGACTGTTCCAAAACATTTTAAGAATTTAAACAACATGTGACTCCAAAATAATAATCCAACTATAAATCATCTCCTTCACATAGTACAGTCATCCAAAATATCATAACAGCCAACAATCCAGTTAACAGCACAATTGGTAGCACAAGTAACAAGCATCTTTAAATCAAACCTTCCGATATTCTTTCGTCATCCTGCCATTTTACATCAAGAAAAACAGCAGCCCCAAAGGGGTGAGAAATATATCCCAGTAAGTGGTGACAAAACCAAATGCCAAAAGCATTTGCTAGATACTGAACTGGTATACATAAACAAGCTGAACATATTTATACATATCATGCTGAGATATTCTTGTGCATATCAAGCTAAACAAACAGATACATAAGCTGCCATGATGCTAAACAGAACGCGTATATCACGCCAAAACGTACGTTCATAGCACTATTGTGCACGTACTATCAAGCTTATATATATATATACATATGCTGCCAAGATGCTAAACAAAACGCGTATATAACGCCAAAACGTACGTGATCGCATCGTCATGCGCGTACTAACAAAGACAGTGGAAAAGCCTCCCTTAATGGCTCCTTGGAGGGTTCCAACTGTATCCTAAGCGGACGAAGCCAATGTCCCAAAACCCCGGTACCAAAGGGGATGCCTACATGATGCATGCTCAAACGTATGCTTAGTTTTCAAAGGCATATTCGGTCATAAACATGTCAATTGTGCATGGATGTTATGTCATGAATCACACGCAGCATACAAATAGAATAATGAATGTACATGCATGACTAAATCATATCCAAATTTGACATATAATGTCACAAAGCTGCAGCATATGTAATATCCAAAACAAGCATATTTCAAGTATACCAAAAATGGAGCTACGGTCAAACCACGTGCTCCCTCTAGCATTCAAGAAGGTAGTGTCAGTGCACTTACCTTGGCACTTTAGCTATTTAAATCAAGCATTCCACAATTATCCAAACAGCCACCAATTCAGTCCATATTTCAATGAATTTGCGCACCTATATTCATGCGGTGCAAGTCAGAATCATACTTCATGGCAATTTCCAAGTGCAGCACACGTTATTACTCTTTTTATCCTTAATTTCCAATCGGTTTTTCCTTATTTCCTTTCCTAATAACATTCTGACTTCACTTTAAATTTTAAAACGTTAAACAACGAATATTCCGAAGGTTTCCAACCCCAAACAGAATCGGTTTTATATACAGAAAATTCTTCAAGGTTTAGTTCATATAATTTCTACTTTCCTAATCCCACGGTGTGAAAAGGGGACATTTATCATGTTGTCCTATGTCTTTTCAAGGAATAACAGTGGTCAAACCAACATGCATAAATGTTTTACTGCCTATTTTTAGGTGCTTAAAAAGTTCATTTATATAACATTACTAGGACACAAAAGGGACAACAAAAGACTTCAACATTCTTCCCATAACATTTAGCACATACAAATTGTATTAATTTGTACTAGTTTAAGGAGACCATCCAACGGTTAAAGGGATTAATTTTTCTAGACATGACTTGCTAGGGCTGCATGCATTAAACGGCCAAGGCTTCCAACAAAACAAAATGGACCAGCAAAAAAATAATCAAGCTCCCCTAACATACTCTAGGACTGAACAACAAAAACCCAAGGAGATTGAAAGTTACTTATGGTTCCTTGTCCACCCTCAAGAACTCAACTCGAAAAATAGAGCTCCCACTCTCCAAAGTCCCAAACGTTCAGGTCAAGCAACGTACAAAGGGGGTAGTGATTTTACCAAAACAGAATCTGGCGCATGCAACAAAGACTAATCTAATGAGGACCTTTTGTGAGTAGAAAAAGGTGAGAAGAAGAGCAAACAACTCACCTCCTTGAAAGTAGTCTTCGGCCAACAAAGGAGAGGAGGAGAAAACGCTGACTACCCTTGCTTCTTGCTCATGGAGCTCTCTATTTTAAGGTAGATGGAGGGGAAGGAGTAAGATCGAACTAGCAACTAGGACGGTGGGGTCTATGAAAGGGGTCACAATTTTAGTACAGATTGAGAGGATAGTTTGTAATTCTTTTCTTGGTGTCTCTACTCCTCAAGGTCAAGGTTTTAGTGGAAGAAAAGGGGTGAAGTAGAGTTGATTTCTTGTTCCTCTTTCTAAGGTATTCACGGCCAAGAGAGGTGGTTTAACAAAATATTTTTGTTTAGTCTCTTCTTCGACACAAATAGCGCCTGAAAGCGAAGGAATGGAGATGGAATGGCTGATTCAAAAGCAATCAACATCAGAAAAATAGCCTAGGTCCTTACTCTCTATGGGGCGCGCAAAAGGTGTAAGAAGGGTGGCATTTTTGCCCAATAAAAATACATGCAAGCTGACCTCCATTTGTTCATTGGATGCATGTTGAAAAGCTTAATACACTTAGCTAAAATTACAAGCAATCAGATTGCTTTTTCCCTCCTTTCTAGCGCATGGAGCAAGGCAAGGCCAAGTGGCTGAATTCTACCAAGTATGGATCGCTAGCCTACCAAGGGCTGCCTTGTGAGAGTTGCCAAGATAAGAAGAGTCTAAGACTGACTTGCAAGTCCACACTTTGCAAGCAAGGTCAGAATTTGAGGCACCTCCTTTTAGCGCACAAGTGGAGGAGAAACAAGGATAGTGTTGTGCCAAGTGTGCATATAGTCCAAAGAGGAGTGGATCATGAGTCCCTTAGGTTACGTGGGGATTAGATAAGATTGAGGGAAGGGTTTTTGGGCTGATCTAATGCACTCCTTATGGCCCTTATGGCTACGGCCCAAAACATGGAAGGGAACCAAGATATGTAAACCCAATGGTGTTACTAATTTATGTACAAACCCACAAAATTACTAGTTCTCATATAGCCTAAGTGACATTATGCTTTCTCTTTGTATGTTACAATAACTTTATTTCTATACCCTTAACTAAAGTTCCACATGCCTAAAATAAATACTTACTTACCATGTCAAATCAAATAATTCCCCAACTTAAAGTAATTACACTCTAGGGAAAGTAGCTATATAGTGTAACCAATATTATCTCAAACTCATCCCATCATACTCATATGCATTAACATTACTAGTGATAATTTACATAAGTTCCTAATTTTCACGGGATGTTACACTCTCCCCAACTTGTTTTGAAGTTTGTCCCCAAACTTCGTCTTACCATTCCAAAATCTGTCTAAGTCTAACGCTTAACCATGATACAGCAATTTCCTAAGTTCTTTTTAACATCAACTAATACCATAATACACAAGTAAAATGGACACGAAAACCTTACTAAACCCAGAAATTTCAGCTATAAAAGAACACGGTAATTTGGCTCACGGTTTTAGTGCATAATTAATAGATCACTAAACAAATCCACTTGCAAAATACTTCTTTGCTTTATAAATTTTATTAATTATTACTAGCATAAGTCTAAGTGATTAATCTTCTAGTTACCCAATTCAGAATTATAACATATTAGATAGAACATAACAATAGGCAATTGGCTTCCCAAAATCTCTTTATTATCACTCACCCTTCATGTCACACTATACCATTTAGTCTACTGATCAAAAAATTTAAAGATCTACACATAAAATGCAATTAACAAGTCAATGGCTTACATCAAAATTCTTAAGAATGCAGGGTTCAACTAAGTAACATTACCTCCTATTACACCATTATTAGGTTAATTAACTAGAATCTCTAATTACAATTGTTTCGCCTGCATAGTGCACATGTTACTATTTAGAAATGCCATTACCTCCTACCTAATCATTGTCGATGACTCGGATTAATTCACTAACCAAACACATCACACACTTGCATTATATCTGGACTCCTACATTGATTATTTTACTCAACAATATCACAGACAGAATTCTATACCTATAAGCCTTAAGGAAATCGAGCAAGTAAAACAGAACACATTACATTCTAAATTTTACACGAGAAGAATTTTCCTAAAATCATAAAACCTCTATCCTACCTTTCATACATACCATGTTAAGTGGTACCTCTCATACAGTTCGTCAAAACACCCACATGAGGAAACTTCCTCGAGCTTTCCGATGTCCTAGGTACCTCAGATGTAATTGACTCCACTGATCAGAGGATCCATTAACCATGATATGACTTTCAAATCATTGACACATATTACAATTTTGAAACAAACACCAAACACAATTTACCAAACAGACCAAGTTTTCATAAATCACGTTCACAATAGTCACATTCAAAATTCTAGTTACAGTTCATTCTGCAGTTAAAAGGGACAAGTAAAAATTACAGTACAAGATCTCAAGCATGCAAACACCAAATCTCAAGTTTTGTAAACAAATGATTAATCACATTCATGCAAGCAGTAATACATTGACTCAATAAGAATATCTGAAAAATAATAGTATATCCTGATGTACACAAAACAAATATCAAACTTTTAAGCATGGAATTTACAGCAGCGTATTTAAGTCACAGATTGAATATTATATCGATTAAACAACAATTAAACAAAATCAAGTGCTCGTGTTAAATCTGACTCTTACATCTCACCCTCGGTCTGAATGTAAGATGTCCGAGGAACTATGCTAGTATAACAGGAGAATTTAATTAGTACTATCTCTAGTGGCATATAAAAATAATTAACAGTTCCCAGCAAACATGAACAGAAAACAAAGAAGATTCGTATTAATCTATATCTAGAATTTGAACACTCATGCGATTAAATCAGGAGACTAGTTTATCCCGGCCTTTAACATAAAATAAGAAAATCATAGATTCACTGTTTCCCTATTACTAGTTCAACCAAATCATACAGTGGGTAGGTGCAATTTCAAAGCTCGACCTTTCTAGTAAAATATGGTTTTCTTTTAGGTTCACTTATGGTGCAGTGCAATGAGGAAACAATAGGCATCACTTAGTTATTTGTGTTATTTTCATGCTAGCAGGGTCAGATTGCAAAAGGTTCAAGTGTAAAGTGGAGAACATCTTTTTCTTAATTTTGATACCAAAAGTATGTCCAAAAATGCACAACATGCTGGTTTGAGTAATCAGTTCTTTATGGCAGCACTAAACTAGAGAGATTATAACAACACGAATTCAGTCATCCAGATTCACCTACAACTCCCATTACTGAAAATACAGCCACCATCGTCTTCTTTCGAAAATAAGTCAAATTCAAGCATATTAGATCGTCAATAAAAGCAATACTCAACATGTTCAACACTAATGACTTTACATACCCTTTAATAAACAAAATTCATGGGAGAAACTATAAAAGTTTATGAATGTTAGCAATCAAACATTTAATGGGTTTGCTTACTTCCACAATGAACTAGAATAAAAATTGGTTTGTATTGTCAATAGACTTGCAATAAAATTTGGGATACACATTCTATCAAAATTCTGTTGTATAAATACACACAAGTCAAATAGGATCACATTGCTCAACAATTTCAGTTGTAGTTCACTCATCAGTAAAACCGAATCATACAGCTAAAGAAAACATTACATGTGACCAAGTGTTCGATGATTTAAACAAAGTGCTAATCAGGAATGGGGGAATCCGAATTGACCAAGTTAATATAATGGTATTCATAAAGTAAACCAAACCTAGAATCCTATGTACCAAAAGACATCCGATTTCCGGACCCACAATTTAATAAAACTAACAAGTATGATCTCATGATAGTCAAAGCTTATAAATAGTCAAATTCTAATATCCTTTTCTAATCCATTAGCATCATTAGTGCAGATTATTCGTACTCATGCATGGTTAAACAACATTTTTAGGAACCAGTTAGAACCTTCTGATGCTTACTCAAAGATTAATTTTAGCAAGGAATAATGCATTTAACATAATAACACAAACCAAACAAAGTGTAGCTCTATGTAATCATAGTTTAGCCGTTAGTCTACTATGTTCAAAACGCAGTTCAGATGACCTCCCTTTAATTATGCAGTCAGTTCCAACACAAAGTTATAAATCTAAGCTGATACATTTACACAATCGCCACATGAGATCTGTTGTTATAATCAAAGACAATAAATTTACATGCAAGTCTAAAAGTGGTCAAAATCACACATAGTAATCCAATACATACGAAGTAAAATGACAAGTATCACTCGTAAAAAGACACAAAGGCAGAAGTCAAGTACCTTACCCTACACATCACCACTTTGTTTAACAGCTTCTTTCTCAAGAATGATGTCTAGTGCCAATTCACCATTAGAAGATTGGTAAAGACAGCAGACTCACATGTCTAAACTTTAATTAGTTCCTACTCTACTTACTAAGGTTATTAACTGGATCTACTTTGATCAGTGGCCTATCCCTACATTGATTTTCATAGTTCAACTACTGCTACACAGACAGATTAACCCCTTATGCAATTAAGGTGCATAACAGAATTTGTAAAGATTAACAGTTTCTACCGCCCAGTTATATACTACAGTCACGATATACCCAAGGTCATAAATCACAAAAATGGATACGAAGCAACAGTCTTTATCTAAAGGTAACTTATTATTATCTACAACTTAGGATATCACAAAGCATTCACATCAAACATATGTATATAAAACCTTGCATATAAATCATAGAAAACAAAGTAGTAAGTCACCATAATTCATGTAACAATTCCTTATTCCACGCCCAGTGTTCAGACACATGTGTACCCTGCGATAACCATGATTATGCACACATAATTTGCGCGATAGTGAGTTGATCAGGCTCACCACCTGGCAAGAGGATGGGCAGAGTCATGTTTAATACAGTGTACTACCAGTATCATCATGCCTCCAAGCCAAAGTAATTCAACTAGTAACCTATTCACAACTAAGCTCAAACAATAATAATGCAACGAACACACACAAATAACCCGAATAACCAGGCAACAATCATGCAACAAGAAGCACACAATTCAATCAAAAACAGACAACATGAACCGAAACTGCTCTGATACCAATTAGTGTAACACCCACTCTTGTATGCATCCAAGAGGGTTGTTTGCTAAATCGTATTAGAGTCGCAGCGGTATAGGACTCAATAAAAGGATCTTTATCGAATAACAAATAAAGTTGAGCTTGAAAAAATGTCCAGAATTGATTCTCATAAAAATAATTTGAGAAAGATGAAATCGTTTATCAAAACATAGCAAATTTCAATGATAAAACCATTTGCTGAATTTCTTATAGTTTTCTGAAAACCTTGCTGCCTTATAAAATCTGTATAAAATCGAATTCAGCTCCGATTAAAAAAATTCCAAGCTTCTGAAAACCTAGACATCCGGGGCGCCGCGTACATATAAATTATGCGCGATTCGGAGGTGAATAGCCCCACGGAACAGAACACGTAAGATGCTAGCGAATTCTGTCAGATTTCTGAAAACCAGAGGCATGACGAAGCTCATAAAAATTCGTACAGATTTCGTGTAAAAACAAAACCTGCACAGTTTGAAAGTACGTTCCTGGGGCTTCGCGTGCATATAAATTATGTCTCATTTGAAGGTCCGTAGCCCCGGAACGACAAAATTTAAGATGCTAAAATAAAGAACCAGTTTTCAACATAACACAGCCCTCCAATTAACAATTCAGAATTTTGACTGTTCCAAAACATTTTAAGAATTTAAACAACATGTGACTCCAAAATAATAATCCAACTATAAATCATCTCCTTCACATAGTACAGTCATCCAAAATATCATAACAGCCAACAATCCAGTTAACAGCACAATTGGTAGCACAAGTAACAAGCATCTTTAAATCAAACCTTCCGATATTCTTTCGTCATCCTGCCATTTTACATCAAGAAAAACAGCAGCCCCAAAGGGGTGAGAAATATATCCCAGTAAGTGGTGACAAAACCAAATGCCAAAAGCATTTGCTAGATACTGAACTGGTATACATAAACAAGCTGAACATATTTATACATATCATGCTGAGATATTCTTGTGCATATCAAGCTAAACAAACAGATACATAAGCTGCCATGATGCTAAACAGAACGCGTATATCACGCCAAAACGTACGTTCATAGCACTATTGTGCACGTACTATCAAGCTTATATATATATATATACATATGCTGCCAAGATGCTAAACAAAACGCGTATATAACGCCAAAACGTACGTGATCGCATCGTCATGCGCGTACTAACAAAGACAGTGGAAAAGCCTCCCTTAATGGCTCCTTGGAGGGTTCCAACTGTATCCTAAGCGGACGAAGCCAATGTCCCAAAACCCCGGTACCAAAGGGGATGCCTACATGATGCATGCTCAAACGTATGCTTAGTTTTCAAAGGCATATTCGGTCATAAACATGTCAATTGTGCATGGATGTTATGTCATGAATCACACGCAGCATACAAATAGAATTATGAATGTACATGCATGACTAAATCATATCCAAATTTGACATATAATGTCACAAAGCTGCAGCATATGTAATATCCAAAACAAGCATATTTCAAGTATACCAAAAATGGAGCTACGGTCAAACCACGTGCTCCCTCTAGCATTCAAGAAGGTAGTGTCAGTGCACTTACCTTGGCACTTTAGCTATTTAAATCAAGCATTCCACAATTATCCAAACAGCCACCAATTCAGTCCATATTTCAATGAATTTGCGCACCTATATTCATGCGGTGCAAGTCAGAATCATACTTCATGGCAATTTCCAAGTGCAGCACACGTTATTACTCTTTTTATCCTTAATTTCCAATCGGTTTTTCCTTATTTCCTTTCCTAATAACATTCTGACTTCACTTTAAATTTTAAAACGTTAAACAACGAATATTCCGAAGGTTTCCAACCCCAAACAGAATCGGTTTTATATACAGAAAATTCTTCAAGGTTTAGTTCATATAATTTCTACTTTCCTAATCCCACGGTGTGAAAAGGGGACATTTATCATGTTGTCCTATGTCTTTTCAAGGAATAACAGTGGTCAAACCAACATGCATAAATGTTTTACTGCCTATTTTTAGGTGCTTAAAAAGTTCATTTATATAACATTACTAGGACACAAAAGGGACAACAAAAGACTTCAACATTCTTCCCATAACATTTAGCACATACAAATTGTATTAATTTGTACTAGTTTAAGGAGACCATCCAACGGTTAAAGGGATTAATTTTTCTAGACATGACTTGCTAGGGCTGCATGCATTAAACGGCCAAGGCTTCCAACAAAACAAAATGGACCAGCAAAAAAATAATCAAGCTCCCCTAACATACTCTAGGACTGCACAACAAAAACCCAAGGAGATTGAAAGTTACTTATGGTTCCTTGTCCACCCTCAAGAACTCAACTCGAAAAATAGAGCTCCCACTCTCCAAAGTCCCAAACGTTCAGGTCAAGCAACGTACAAAGGGGGTAGTGATTTTACCAAAACAGAATCTAGCGCATGCAACAAAGACTAATCTAATGAGGACCTTTTGTGAGTAGAAAAAGGTGAGAAGAAGAGCAAACAACTCACCTCCTTGAAAGTAGTCTTCGGCCAACAAAGGAGAGGAGGAGAAAACGCTGACTACCCTTGCTTCTTGCTCATGGAGCTCTCTATTTTAAGGTAGAAGGAGGGGAAGGAGTAAGATCGAACTAGCAACTAGGATGGTGGGGTCTATGAAAGGGGTCACAATTTTAGTACAGATGGAGAGGATAGTTTGTAATTCTTTTCTTGGTGTCTCTACTCCTCAAGGTCAAGGTTTTAGTGGAAGAAAAGGGGTGAAGTAGAGTTGATTTCTTGTTCCTCTTTCTAAGGTATTCACGGCCAAGAGAGGTGGTTTAACAAAATATTTTTGTTTAGTCTCTTCTTCGACACAAATAGCGCCTGAAAGCGAAGGAATGGAGATGGAATGGCTGATTCAAAAGCAATCAACATCAGAAAAATAGCCTAGGTCCTTACTCTCTATGGGGCGCGCAAAAGGTGTAAGAAGGGTGGCATTTTTGCCCAATAAAAATACATGCAAGCTGACCTCCATTTGTTCATTGGATGCATGTTGAAAAGCTTAATACACTTAGCTAAAATTACAAGCAATCAGATTGCTTTTTCCCTCCTTTCTAGCGCATGGAGCAAGGCAAGGCCAAGTGGCTGAATTCTACCAAGTATGGATCGCTAGCCTACCAAGGGCTGCCTTGTGAGAGTTGCCAAGATAAGAAGAGTCTAAGACTGACTTGCAAGTCCACACTTTGCAAGCAAGGTCAGAATTTGAGGCACCTCCTTTTAGCGCACAAGTGGAGGAGAAACAAGGATAGTGTTGTGCCAAGTGTGCATATAGTCCAAAGAGGAGTGGATCATGAGTCCCTTAGGTTACGTGGGGATTAGATAAGATTGAGGGAAGGGTTTTTGGGCTGATCTAATGCACTCCTTATGGCCCTTATGGCTACGGCCCAAAACATGGAAGGGAACCAAGATATGTAAACCCAATGGTGTTACTAATTTATGTACAAACCCACAAAATTACTAGTTCTCATATAGCCTAAGTGACATTATGCTTTCTCTTTGTATGTTACATAACTTTATTTCTATACCCTTAACTAAAGTTCCACATGCCTAAAATAAATACTTACTTACCATGTCAAATCAAATAATTCCCCAACTTAAAGTAATTACACTCTAGGGAAAGTAGCTATATAGTGTAACCAATATTATCTAAAACTCATCCCATCATACTCATATGCATTAACATTACTAGTGATAATTTACATAAGTTCCTAATTTTCACGGGATGTTACACCGGGTAGGGAGGCGGGTACCCGGGTAAATAATCAAGATTGAAAAACGAGCAGGGATGGTGCCATGCCAGCTGAAGAACAACAACTCCAAATTGAAAATGCCAAACTCAAAGTTGAGATTTGTGTCCCCAAAACTCAAAAACATAGGTTATAATTACTTTTCTGATTTTCTTTATATATAAAATCCAGATTGAAAATTACACTCTTAGAACATTTGTTGGTATAGAAATATACCCGGGTACGTGTAACGCCCTCCCTTGTATGCATCCAAGAGAGTCGTTTTCTAAGCGGAATTAGAGTCGTTACGTCACATAAGCTAACAAAGATTCTTATTCTAAGTACAAACCCGTAAGACATTTAGGAGTTCTTATCACATCTGTTTGGACGATAAAAAAATGTTTCAAGTGATTTAGGAAGAGCACGTTGAGGGCTTCGCGTGCATATAAAATAATAGAAAATCGGAGTTCGTTTGCTCATAAAAACACCACCCGTAAGGTGTACTGTAAAAATTTCAGCACATAAGTCTTTCAAAAATTCCTTTCACAAATGTTTTCCAAAATAGCCGCTGTTCATAAAAGTTCAAGATAAAATAGAGATGATAGAGTCTACAGTCATCCAAGAGTACCAACACTACACGGTTTAGAGAGTGAGGAGATGAGGAAGGAAAGTTGGCTGAATGTAAGGTGAGGGCAGCCCTTCCTTATGCGCATACTTAAAGGGAAAGTGAGGAGAGGTGGCAATGATTAAGCATCATGAAAATTCTGGTTGCTTGAAGAAGTGGGGCTGCACACTTGGGCTGAACAAGCAAAGGGTTGCTTCTAACATACACTATGCACATGCAAGGAGTGAGGAGAGATATGTTCAGATCTGAATGCTGTCCTAAGTCAGAATTTTTTCTGCACAAACAGCCAAGTCTTGCGCACATGGAGGAGTGGAAGGAGGTGTCATTTGTGGCAGCCTAGACTCTGATTTGGAGCTGGCCTAATGCGCATAAAATGATGAAGATGCAGCCCCAAGACCCTACTTATGATACATGTGGAAGCAAGGGCAGATTTGGCTCATGATGGACTGCCAAAAGCATGCAAAAATCTGCACATTTCAGCCTCATGATGGAAGGTGTAAGGTGGTTCTCCAAGTCAACACTCAAAGGCAGATTTGTGTCATAAAAATCTGATCCAAGCTCTCTTCAAGTGCGCCAAAATGAAGAAGAATGCAGCCTAAAATCTTGCTAAATTGTACATGTGTCTTCCATGCAATGAAGTTGAAATCAAGTGATGCACAAGCAAAGTGAGGTGGCGGTCAAACAAGAGGAAAAATTGACAGATTTTTCTAAGTATTTTCTACCCCTTGTGCGCATGAATGAGAAGGAAAATTACATCAAGCCATGTGAAGGTGCCTTGGTGCACAAACAACCTTGTTGGACAAGGCTTAGGGAAATTTGTGTGGGTTTAACTTTGGGCTGAACTTGATGGATCCAATAAGACAAGTCTAAGGGTGGCAAGTCCACACACACTAGCCCACTTCCAAAGTCCTATAACACAAAAGCCTTATAACACACACACAATCAAATTACTCTTATGATTTTAATAAATTTCACATGCCTACATAAGCACCCTCCTATGATTTAATTTAAATACTTACCTTAGTCTCATCCAAGGATAAAGATCAAACAATTCGCAAGCCATCAAACCTACACCATAAATCCGAATTCTACACATGTACCTATAACATATAGTACTTATGTATTTTACTAATTATGCGGGATGTTACACTCTCCCCACTAAATAGGAATTTTGTCCGCAAAATAAACTTACTTAAGAGCTAAACAGTTCTGGATAGCGTTTCTGAATGTCGTCCTCACGCTCCCAAGTTGCTTCAGCTGCCGATCTGTTGTTCCATAATACTTTCACCAAAGGGATTTCTTTAGAACGGAGTCGCTTGACGGATCTTTCAAGAATTTGGAACGGTTGTACTTGATACGTCAGATTTTCCTTTAGTTCCACTTCTTCCGGCTGTAATACGTGAGATGGATCAGAGAGATACCTCCGTAGCTGTGACACATGAAATACATTGTGAATTCCTGACAGATTGGGTGGTAAAGCCAACCGGTATGCAGACTCTCCAATCCGGTCCATAATCAGATACGGTCCTAAGTATCGAGGACTTAACTTCTTTACTCCCATTCTCCTTCCGAGTCCCGATGCAGGTGTGATTCTCAAAAATACATGGTCTCCGACTTCGAAAGATAGAGGCTTATGACGCTTGTCGTAATAACTCTTCTGTCTGGCCTGAGCCCTCTGCATATTTTCCCGAATCTTCTTTACCTGTTCGGATGTCTCTTGAATTAGATCAGGTCCTAACATACTTCGCTCACCCACTTCAGTCCAGCATAAAGGGGATCTGCATTTTCTCCCATACAGGGCTTCATACGGTGCCATCTGAATACTGGAGTGGTAACTGTTGTTGTAAGCAAACTCAATCAAGGAGAGATAATTATCCCAGCTGCCTCCTAACTCCAAAACGCATGCTCGCAACATGTCCTCTAATGCTTGAATGGTGCGTTCCGTCTGTCCATCGGTCTGCGGATGATAAGCAGTACTCAACCTCAAATGGGTCCCTAATGCTCTTTGAAAGGATTCCCAGAACTTAGATGTAAACTTGGGATCACGATCACTGACAATACTCGTAGGAACTCCATGCAGTTTCACAATCTCCTGCAGATAAATTCTGGCAAGTCTCTCTGTATTATATGTGGTCCTAACACGCAAGAAATGAGCTGACTTCGTTAAACGATCAACGATCACCCAGATAGAATCATATCCTTCTCGCGTCCGAGGAAGTCCAACTACAAAATCCATCGCAATACTGTCCCACTTCCATTCGGGAATCTCCAAAGGTTGAAGAAGTCCCGAAGGTTTCTGATGTTCGTACTTCACCTTCTGACAAGTTAAGCATCGAGATACATACTCAGCAATATCACGCTTCATACCCGGCCACCAAAACGAGGTCTTCAAATCATGGTACATCTTTGTGGATCCAGGATGAACTGCGTACTTACCCTTGTGGGCCTCCTGCAAAACTTCTTGCTTTAACTCTTCATTCGGCACAACTAACCGACCTTGGAATCTCCAAATATCATTCTCATCCTTTACAACATCTTGGTTGCCAACCAAATCACGGACTAACTCTTCATCTTTCTGAGCCTCCTTAATTCTACTGATCAATTCATTCTCCACCTTTATATTTCCCAATCTTATGCTATGCCCTCTCTCGTCCACAGATAAGTTCAAATCTCGAAAGGCCTCAAACAATTTCAGCTCTTCCATCATCAGAGTTGCAGTGTGCAGTGTCTTCCTACTCAGGGCGTCAGCTACCACGTTTGCCTTTCCAGGGTGGTATTTAAGTTCAAAATCGTAGTCCTTCAGAAATTCCATCCACCGTCGTTGCCGCATATTCAGCTCCTTCTGATCGAACAAGTACTTCAAACTCTTATGATCGCTGAACACGTCAAACTGCGAACCATACAAGTGGTGCCTCCAGATTTTAAGTGCGAACACTATAGCCGCTAACTCCAAATCGTGCGTAGGATAATTTTCTTCGTGAGGCTTTAGTTGTCGAGATGCGTAAGCTACCGCCATACGATCCTGCATCAACACGCATCCAAGTCCTTTCAGCGACGCATCACAGTATACTTCGAACTTTCGGGTAGGATCCGGAATCGTGAGTACGGGAGCACTCGTCAATCTGCTTTTTAGTTCCAAGAAACATTCTTCACAAGCTTCAGTCCACTCAAAAGGCTTATCCTTCCGAGTGAGACGAGTAAGAGGTTGCACTATCTGAGAGAAATTCTGGATGAACCTTCGATAGTATCCAGCAAGACCTAAGAAACTTCTTACTTCAGTGACAGTCTTGGGTCGTTCCCAATTCATGACAGCTTCAACTTTACTGGGGTCCACCGTGATACCTTCTGATGAAATGACATAGCCCAGAAACTGGACCTCCTTAAGCCAAAACTCGCACTTCGACCACTTCGCGTACAACTGCTTCTCCTTCAAGATTTGCAAGACAATCCTCAGATGTTCCGCGTGCAGCTCTTCATTACCCGAGTAAATCAGGATGTCTTCGATAAACACAATAACAAACTGATCAAGGAACGGGCGAAAGATGCGGTTCATGTAGTCCATGAATACCGCCGGAGCATTTGTAAGTCCGAATGGGATCACCTGATATTCGTAGTGCCCATAACGAGTCCTAAAAGCGGTTTTCGGAATATCCTCCGGTTTGACCCGGATCTGATGGTATCCCGATCGTAAATCTATCTTGGAAAGGACTCTGGCTCCTCTCAGTTGGTCCATCAAATCGTCGATCCTCGGTAGCGGATACTTATTCTTCACCGTTACTTTGTTCAGCTGACGGTAATCTACACACAGACGTAAACTTCCATCCTTCTTCTTAATCAAGATGGCTGGAGCACCCCATGGGGATGTACTCGGTCTGATGAATTCCTTTGCCAAAAGCTCTCCTATCTGCTTCTTCAACTCGCGAAGTTCCAAAGGCGCCATGCGATACGGAGCAATGGAGATTGGTCCAACTCCAGGAACAAGTTCGATAGAAAATTCTATTTCCCTATGAGGAGGCAATCGAGGTATTTCATCCGGGAATACCTCCTCGAATTCTCTAACTACCGGTACATTCTGAATTTGATTGTCAATCGAGGTCTCAGCCTCGATCGACAAAAGATACCCTGCTGCTCCCTTGCGGAGCTCTTTTCTAACTTGCAATAAAGAAATGAGAGAGAAAGGTTGAAAATTACCATCTTTCACAGGAACAACGACTTTCCCCGCCCGACAGTCCAATGTTATCCTGTTTTCCGTCAACCAGTCCATACCGATAATCACATCGAAATTGAATACCGGCAGGACCACCAAGTTAACTGTATACGTGTTCCCTTCATACTGTAAGATAACACCTCTGCAGATCTCTGAGGCTGTGCACGATCCTCCAGTAGGTGTGCTGATGTGTAACTCATAAGGTAACGGGGTTGGGGTGATGCCTATTCTCATAGCAGTATGCTTTGCCATAAAAGAACCAGACGCTCCAGAATCAAAGATAACAGAAATTGGGTGACCATTTAAAATGACATTACCTTTGATCAGGTTGGGAAACTTCTGTGCTTCATTTGCATCCAATGTGAACACCCGAGCTTGCGTAGGCTGTTGATCAGCGTTCTGGGGGCATTTGTAAGCAAAATGTCCCTGCTGGCCACATCTGAAACATGCATTGTTGTTCTTGCGACAAACTCCAAAGTGGTTCTTTCCACATGTAGCACAAACAGTCGCGCCCTGACGTCCAGTCGACGATTGACCCACAGTATAGCTTCTCTTAAAATTTCCAGGCCGCGCCTGCAACTGCGTACCTCTGCCTCGACCCCTACCAGGTGCCGTCCTGAAGAACCTGCCTGCTCTGTTTCCTCCGTGGAATTGGGTTGGTTGCTTGTTCAAGTTCTTGGCCTCATTAATGATTCCTTCTGCCTGACGACTCTGGTTGATGAGTTCCGGAAGTGTACGATTAGCCGTCGTCAAGATGAGTTTACGGATTTCCGGATGTAATCCGCTTTCGAACTTCTCCACTTGCCATTCTTCATCATAAATGTTCCGGTCAAAGTTGGCGTACTCGATCAGCTTCCCAAATTTTGCAATGTACTCATTAACCGTCATGTTATCCTGCCTGAGTGACAGCAGTTCAGTGTGTTTCATTCTTCTCATTGCCTTAGGAAAATACTTATCCAAAAATACTTGTCTGAATACAGCCCACGTCAGTTCAACGTCCTGAGCTCTCAGCAGAGCCCTCGCACCAGTCCACCATGTTAAAGCTTCTCCCATTAGCTGGTACGACGCGTAATCGGTCTTCTGCGCTTCCGGGCATGCCATGCGTTCGAAAATATGCTCAATCATCTGCAACCACTTCGCTGCAGCCTCAGGGTTGTCTTCACCCTCAAAGGTAGGTGGTTGGAAGTGGCGGAAGTCTTTCAACCTCCGACGGGCAATTTCTTCTGCATTGTCATGCAGTGGGGGTTGGTTCTGATTCTGTTGCCTATGGTCGCGCCATTCTTGGCTCATATTCTGGATAAACGTTGCCAGTCCCCCAATGGTAGTGATAAGATCCTCTTCCGCATCGCCAGACCTTCCCCGAGTTGAACCGCGACCACCTGCCATGATTCTGCACTCACAATATTAGGAAATGAGTTGATCAGGCTCACCGCAAGTTATTCATGGCAGCAGTCTCAAGTAGGTACTCGGGTTCAATTCGGACAAGTTAACTATGCATCCGAGTCTTATCACAGAACGGTCCTAACAATCTTACTACCCTAGCTAACATATACTTAAACTATAGCACATTTAGACAGTCAATCAACAGATACACACAATCAGCAATCAATTCAATCAATCACAAACAAATCCATGGACCAAACTGCTCTGATACCAATTAGTGTAACGCCCTCCCTTGTATGCATCCAAGAGAGTCGTTTTCTAAGCGGAATTAGAGTCGTTACGTCACATAAGCTAACAAAGATTCTTATTCTAAGTACAAACCCGTAAGACATTTAGGAGTTCTTATCACATCTGTTTGGACGATAAAAAAATGTTTCAAGTGATTTAGGAAGAGCACGTTGAGGGCTTCGCGTGCATATAAAATAATAGAAAATCGGAGTTCATTTGCTCATAAAAACACCACCCGTAAGGTGTACTGTAAAAATTTCAGCACATAAGTCTTTCAAAAATTCCTTTCACAAATGTTTTCCAAAATAGCCGCTGTTCATAAAAGTTCAAGATAAAATAGAGATGATAGAGTCTACAGTCATCCAAGAGTACCAACACTACACGGTTTAGAGAGTGAGGAGATGAGGAAGGAAAGTTGGCTGAATGTAAGGTGAGGGCAGCCCTTCCTTATGCGCATACTTAAAGGGAAAGTGAGGAGAGGTGGCAATGATTAAGCATCATGAAAATTCTGGTTGCTTGAAGAAGTGGGGCTGCACACTTGGGCTGAACAAGCAAAGGGTTGCTTCTAACATACACTATGCACATGCAAGGAGTGAGGAGAGATATGTTCAGATCTGAATGCTGTCCTAAGTCAGAATTTTTTCTGCACAAACAACCAAGTCTTGCGCACATGGAGGAGTGGAAGGAGGTGTCATTTGTGGCAGCCTAGACTCTGATTTGGAGCTGGCCTAATGCGCATAAAATGATGAAGATGCAGCCCCAAGACCCTACTTATGATACATGTGGAAGCAAGGGCAGATTTGGCTCATGATGGACTGCCAAAAGCATGCAAAAATCTGCACATTTCAGCCTCATGATGGAAGGTGTAAGGTGGTTCTCCAAGTCAACACTCAAAGGCAGATTTGTGTCATAAAAATCTGATCCAAGCTCTCTTCAAGTGCGCCAAAATGAAGAAGAATGCAGCCTAAAATCTTGCTAAATTGTACATGTGTCTTCCATGCAATGAAGTTGAAATCAAGTGATGCACAAGCAAAGTGAGGTGGCGGTCAAACAAGAGGAAAAATTGACAGATTTTTCTAAGTATTTTCTACCCCTTGTGCGCATGAATGAGAAGGAAAATTACATCAAGCCATGTGAAGGTGCCTTGGTGCACAAACAACCTTGTTGGACAAGGCTTAGGGAAATTTGTGTGGGTTTAACTTTGGGCTGAACTTGATGGATCCAATAAGACAAGTCTAAGGGTGGCAAGTCCACACACACTAGCCCACTTCCAAAGTCCTATAACACAAAAGCCTTATAACACACACACAATCAAATTACTCTTATGATTTTAATAAATTTAACATGCCTACATAAGCACCCTCCTATGATTTAATTTAAATACTTACCTTAGTCTCATCCAAGGATAAAGATCAAACAATTCGCAAGCCATCAAACCTACACCATAAATCCAAATTCTACACATGTACCTATAACATATAGTACTTATGTATTTTACTAATTATGCGGGATGTTACAGTACGTAATTGTCGCTGTCTTCAGTGCCTGCCTCAGAAGTTGCGGTCTTCGGTCATCAAAGCTCAATGTCACGTGAAACGTTAACATTAAAAGTAAAACAAAACCAAATCTTGACCTATTATACAGAGCAACTTAACAAAAAAGAGGTCTCAAGAATAAGATAGTTTGATCGTTGTTGTAGAGAGAAATGGCTGGTAATGCAAATAGGAGATTGGGAGTGGCTGTGGATTTCTCACCATACAGCATCAAAGCACTAAAATGGACGGTGGATAATGTTGTCAAAGAAGGGGATCACCTCATTCTTGTTATCATTCGCACCTCAGAATACTACGAGCACGGCGAGATGCAGCTCTGGGAAGCCACCGGCTCACGTTAGTAATCTCTGTTACCATGCTTCTATACGTGTTGCAATTCATGTACACGAAATATATATAGGAGCTTATAAAACAAAAAATTCAATTCAGAGTTGTTGTTCTTCAGTTGGCATGGCACCATCTCTGCTTGTTTTTCAATCTGGATTATTTACCCGGGTACCCGCCTCCCTACCCGGGTAAATAATTCAAACATTTTCCCAGATTCAAGAAATATACCCGGGTAC
The DNA here is from genome assembly GCA_032173675.1 of Gastrolobium villosum. NCBI lineage: Eukaryota > Viridiplantae > Streptophyta > Magnoliopsida > Fabales > Fabaceae > Gastrolobium > Gastrolobium villosum. Next base: position 29,409 of record JAVKPL010009115.1, read on the forward strand.
CCCCCTCCCTACCCGGGTAGATAAAAATTTTCAAAATCTACCTGGGTAGGGAAGGGGGTACCCGGGTAGGCTTGGTCAAACAGGGGCAGATTGGTGTTATGTTTTCAGGTGAGGTTAAATTTTTGAAATAGTTTATAATCAAGGTCAACTTGGTAATTAATTATTACATAAGGGCTACAATGGTCAAAAAGCCGAACTTTTTATGATAGAAGGATTCAATAACCAAAATTGATTCCAGAAAACAGAAGCAGAAAAATTAAAATATAAACAAACACACAAATAATCTAGTTTGACTTACTTTCCTTCATAGACTTTGGCATGAGCACCTTCCCCAATTTTTGGCCCAATAAATAGTTGTCTGTGATCTATAAACCACTCAGCTTCTAAATTGAACTCCTCAACCGAGTGAACCTCATTCCCAGATCTCTAAGAAATTCAAAATGGACCAATTTAGTTGAAATCGTGATCTCTCACAAATTCAAAAATGACCCATATTAGTCCCACAAAAGGACTAAAATGAGTCCATTTTGAATTTCTTAGGAACCACGAATAGCCTTTTTATTTGCTAGGGATTAAAGCGGGCATCGTAAAATTTGCTAAGGACCGAAAAGGATATTTACTCTAAAAGTAAAATCCCTTTTGGATCTCTAACAAAAAATATGATCCCCACTTTCATTCCTTAAAAAAAAAGGTCAACTTTTGGTCCCTCTACGGTTCCAGTTCTTTGAAAATATGATCCCTCGGAAATTTAATGAAGATCCAATTTAATCCTTAAAAAAGGACTACTATGAATATTTTTTTTATAAGGGATTAAAGTAAGGACCGTACTTTTTGTTAGGGACTCAAAAAGGGACTTTACTATAACATTAATCTTGAGACTAAGATAATAGTGAGAGGAATCTACATGACTGAATAATCGGGCCATATTGGGCTTTATACCTTCATGATTTTTTTTGGTCCAATTATTTGTTCAAGTATGCTTGTAAGACAACAAAGTCTAAAATACCACAATGGATTATGGTCTTGCATTAACTGGGCTAGTCACTGTCCCAAGCCTCATCAGCCTCTTTTGCTGTTCTCCTCTTATGGATATCACTTTTTATCACATTACTATGTGAATTTGTGGTGTTGTCCAAATCATCCCCAGTGTCCCTCCTACTGTATCCATCAGCTTTTGATACTCTTGAGTCCTCCTCAGCATCTGAAAGCCACATCAAGTTTTCTGAATTGCTAAATATATCTATGGATTCAGAATCAATTCTGCTAATTGCTTCTTGCCTCCCTCTCACACTCTTTGTTGCATCAAAGCTATTATGATATTGAGTAGAATCATCAACCTTACCCTCATGATCCCTCACAACTTTCTTTTTGTCTCTCTTTATTTGATACGCATACTCATCATCACTGCTGCTGCTCTTATAGTTACTATCACTGAACTGAATCTTGTAAGCATTGTAGCCATTTCTTTTATCTTTTCCTTGGGGAAGTTGTCACAACAAACTTGCACAGTCTCATGAAACTTCCAATGGAGATGCATATTTTGCACAACTCCTCCGAAGACTCCACGAACACCAACCGGAACATAATTCTTATTCCTGAAGCCAATTTTTTTAAATGCCTGAAGCTGTTCAGGTGTTAAGAGCTCTGGATCATGTCGAGGAGAAGGCAGGTCTGGTAGCTCATATTTCTTGAGTTTTTGTAGTAGCAATGCCAACCCTAAACCCTAAACCCTAAACCCTATCTTCTTGGCCTGCAATATTTGGAAGGCAGGCAAATAAGATTTAATCAAATGTTCATCTAACAAATACTACAACAAACATAAAAAGCAAAAGAAGCAACTGATATGAAATAATAACTTAAAGCTAATGGGGAATATTCAATTTCTACATCTAAGAAACAAGAAGAATCTCAAGCGGTACTCTCTCTCTCTCTCTCACACACTCACACACACACACACACATCAACCTAATTTTCACTTCCTTATTCAACCCAATTTTCACTTATTGGGTTTCATAGTATTCAATCAATCAACAAAACACACACACACACACAAAGATAGTTCTCATCTCTTATCAACCCAACAACCCAATTTTCACTTCCTTATTGGGTCTCATAGTATTCAATCAATCAACAAAATGATCATACAAATATGTTATAAGCTGTAATCATGGAAACTCTTGAGCTTGCTAAATTTTGCACAGAAATCTAAGTTCAGGCAACTCTTACAAACTATATCATAAATTTGAATGCATAAAACTCAGACATGGTCTGTGCCATATGATGTATTCCCATTTTTCAATAGAAGACATTCAATTGCAAAGAGTCTTTGTCCAAAGCTAATATAAGCTACTAAGATAACAATATATGAAAGAGAAAGTGAAAACATGGATTACAAAGTGAAGTCCAAAGGGTAATAGGAAGGTTTAGATAATATACTCTTCTGAGATTGTAAATGAGCCTCTCCTCCTCGGTCATAAGTTTCTTCTTCAATTTCTTAGCTCTTCGAATTTCCCTCAATGTTTTACCAGACTCTTTCTGCATTCTCCTTTCCACCTTGCTCCTCATACTCCTTCCTTTCGATGTTGACATTGCCCGAGATAAGGATAATCCATTCAAAACATTCAACGGCTTAACATAACAAGAAAAACTAACTTCATCGTATGCTGAGTCTTTAACAATGTTGTTCTGCTCCCATGTATGTCCTAAAGGTATAATATTCCTGACACAAAATAAATCAAAATCAATCGCAGAATTCAAAATCATAATAATAACAAGGCTTACTGATTGTTGCTTAAAAATAAATAAATAAAAAAGTAGAAGAAGAAGTTGGAACAGAGAGAGAGTAATAAAAGGGAGAAGCTTTGGTACGAAAGAGATGAGGGAGAGGGTGAATCAAGTAAAGGAATAAACTTTGAGGTGAAAGAGAAAATGAGGTTTAGGCATTTCTGAGCGGAATCACTTTTTATTTTTAATTTCATGATTTGTAGAAAGAGGGAAAACACAAAACGTTACCTGAAGAGATTGGATTGAAGGTGAACGAGAGAAAATAGTGGCTTGAAGCAATGCCTCTGCAGATTTCTCGCACCAAACATTCTTCGTGCAAGAAATAAATGGAAATTTTATGTCTAACTGTGCATTCGCTTATGTCTAACTGTGCATTCGCTTATGCACAAATCGTGTATTTTTTTTTTATAAGTGACTTGAATGCTTGATGTGTCTTCCTACATTATTTCGAGGGGAAAGATCTTCTTACTACTAAAAAAGTTCACCACTTTTATAACCAATTTTATTAGCGTTGATTTTCGTCAATCTAACGGTTGTAATTTATTAAAAATTAATAATTGATTAAAAGTATAACCCAATAATTTTCAATAAATTACAACCGTTAGATTGACGAAAATCAACAGTGATAAGATTGGATGTAAAGGTGATAAACTTTTTTCGGGGTAAATAGATCCTTCCCCTTATTTTGATAAATTTTTTTAAAATTTTGCGCCTATTGGGATAATGGTTTCGAATTTTGCATCAATATGGCCAAAAGGTCGTGTCAAGTTTGAGTTTTTTTTTTTTTTTTTGCTTTGAAAATTTCCTTTAGATTTAATTATTAGTTTAATTTTTTTTTAAACGGGTTGAGAGTCTACCAATTTTTTAAGTATCCATATGTTGGTTATCTTTACCATCTCTTACAAAGTTTTTCACCCTCATTTTATAACTCTTTTCTAAATGACTTGAACAATTATCACTCATAGAATCTTAAAGACAGAAGGATCATAAAATATACGTATGGATCATTATCAAAAAATTTCAGATACACAGAATCCCTTAAAATGATAAGCATATAGAGCATACATGCTTCTTTTTTAGAATAGATTATGCTAATAACATTATGGGAATAAATTTTCCATTAAACTTTTATTCTAGCAGCTGAGACATAAAATAAGTTAGGGCCTACCATTTTATTTTCTCTCAAATATTTCACCTTTCTCTCACATATTTCACCTTTTTCTCTCTTCATTGTTGGGTCTGCTACAAGAAAGAAAGTAGAACATAAATGTCAAATCTTACATCATAAGCAGACATAATCTATGTAGCACCGATATGACACGCGACACGTGATACGACACGACATGACACTCCGACACGCCAATCCTAAAAAATTATGGATTTCGACACGTTGGGACACGTTTTAATATTAAATAATATTTTTAATTTATATAGTTTATATTTCATTTAATATTTAATAATTTAAAAAAAATGAAACTAAATTAATAATACCCATCAACACGTTATAAAGATGGAAGCTTTAATAAAAAAAAGGGATGAGAGAGACATAATATCATATAGAGAGATCAAATCATATTAGAGAGAGATCAGAGAGAATGAGATATAACAAGAGCATAATAGGAATTGACAACAATGATGCTGAGATGATCTCTTATCTACTTAAGGGGAAAAAATACAAAAAAATAAAATTGATATGATCAGGTGGAAGCTTTATTTTAATTTTTTTTTAAATTTAAAAAAAATAAAAAATAAAAAAATTTATGAAAATGCCAGTTGACCGTGTCTGACACGGTAAATTCGCGTCTCGGAATGGTCAACTTGTCGGAAAAATTCAACCGCGTGTCCGACACCGTGTCGGAGCGTGTCGCCGTGTCGGACCCGACTCTTCCTGTTTTTACAAGTGTCCGTGCTTCCTAGGACATAATAATGACACACCAACAATTACTTTTGACAAAATATTACAATCCAAGGCCCTAAAAGTAACCTTTTTGACAAAACACTACCATTGTTGTTTAAAATCTCGATTTATCACTATGATTTTACGTTTTTACGATTTTCTTCAACAAAATGTTTTTACTAATATTCCAAACGCTTTTACGTTTTGGCGATATTTTATGATTTTTTTACATTACTAATTTGCGTTTTATGATTTTTAATCCGGTTTCAATTTTACTTAAGATCTCGATTTTGACAACATTGAACACTACAATCCAAAACAATAAAGTAACTTTTGACTTTAGCACGCTACAATCCAAATTATTAAAGTAGCTTTGTCTAAAGTGACTTTTCTAAAAAATGACTTTTTTATTTTAAAAATGCTTGTGAGGATTGATTGTTTAGGTGTCAGATTGAGCCCTCTTCTTTGTTCAGAATTAAGATTGCCATATATAAAAAAGGGTTTTCTGAATTGATATAATTTGATTTACAATGATAGGGGATATATAAACAAGAGTAAATGAAAAAAACAACGAAACAAATTCAAATCCTTATTAACAAAAAATTAAATCTCTAATTAATAGGCTACAATAAGGGATATAATTGTATTTCAAATAAAAATGGAAAGATTATAATCTTGATTTTCTACAAAATTGATTTTTTACATCAAAATATTGTTCCTGTTAGGTACGAGAATGAGAGATATTGCTATTCATTCTGCCAACACCAAGAAAGGGTATGTATGATTTGTATTTATGGTCTTCCTAAATTTATAGGTAATTCAGGTCAGAAAATATAGAAATATAGAGTTATGTATCCCAAAAATATAGATATATTATTTTATACAATATCGTACCAAATGCTAGATAGTATTAAAATTCAATCAAGTCTTATACAATTAGGTCTCATACTATCAGGTCTTATACTATCAGATCTTATACTATCAGGCCTTATTTTATATTATACACCAAACATGCCCTAATATTCCAAAAAAATGTTGTATTATTTATTTTTAAAGAAAATAAAAAAAAATATTTTTTAAAAAAAGTTCGTCACGAGTTATTTAGTAAACTACTGTAAATATTAAAAAAGGAAAAACATTAAAATCTTCTAATCCTTTTCATTAAATGCATATAAAATAACTTCCAAATACCACCAAATCACGAATAACAATTGCACGACTTTAAAATAAATTATATTAATCTGATAATATCGGGTGATTGATGATTGTATTTGGATTCTCTTATGTATATCTTAAAATATTATTTTATATCTATATCTTAAAATGACACAACTTTATATCATTTAAAATAACAATTATTTTTTTCCTTAAATAATATAATCACACGATGATTTGTTCACTTGAAATAATCCAAATAGTTTCCTTATTTTATAAGAATTTATCATTATAAAAGATATTGTTAGTGGTGAAGAAAACAGTAACAGTGTTAGTGGGAGTTGAGAGAGTGAGCGCACGTGAAGTCACTTTCCCTCTCATTTTATCT
>JAVKPL010009116.1:0-35919 GCA_032173675.1 Gastrolobium villosum
ACTCCATTTTCCGTCGAAAAACTTCACAAAATCAATTTCTTTTGCATTTATTTTATTCATCCGTTTTCGATGGAATTCGTTTTCCGTCAAAAAACTTCACAAAATCAATTTCTTTTGCATTTATTTTATTCATCCATTTTCGACGGAATACATTTTTCGTCAAAAATCTTCAACGGAATCTATTTTCCGTCGAAAAACTTACAAAATCAATTTCCTTTGTATTTATTTTATTAATCTGTTTTCGACGAAATTCTTTTTCCGTAAAAAATCTTCTACGGAATCTATTTTCCGTCGAATAACTTCACAAAATCAATTTCTTTTGCATTTATTTTATTCATCCATTTTCGACGGAATCCATTTTCCGTCCAAAATCTTCGACGGAATCCATTTTCCGTCGAAAAACTTCCCAAAATCAATTTCTTTTGCATTTATTTTATTCATCCATTTTTTACGGAATTCATTTTCCGTCAAAAATCTTCGACGTCGAATCACAAAATCAATTCCAAAATCCTCAACGGAATCCATTTTTTATCGAAAAATTAATAAAATCAATTTCTTTTGCATTTATTTTATTCATCCATTTTCAACGGAATTCATTTTCCGTCAAAAATCTTCGACGGAATCCATTTTTCGTCGAAAAACTTCTTAAAATCAATTTCTTTTGCATTTATTTTATTCATCTATTTTCAACGGAATACATTTTTCGTCAAAAATCTTCGACGGAATCCATTTTCCATCGAAAAACTTCATAAAATCAATTTCTTTTGCATTTAGTTTATTCATCCATTTTCGACGGAATTCATTTTCCGTCCAAAATCTTCGACGGACTCCATTTTCCGTCGAAAAACTTCACAAAATCAATTTCTTTTGCATTTATTTTATTCATCCGTTTTCGATGGAATTCGTTTTCCGTCAAAAAACTTCACAAAATCAATTTCTTTTGCATTTATTTTATTCATCCATTTTCGACGGAATACATTTTTCGTCAAAAATCTTCAACGGAATCTATTTTCCGTCGAAAAACTTACAAAATCAATTTCCTTTGTATTTATTTTATTAATCTGTTTTCGACGAAATTCTTTTTCCGTAAAAAATCTTCGACGGAATCAATTTTCCGTCGAATAACTTCACAAAATCAATTTCTTTTGCATTTATTTTATTCATCCATTTTCGACGGAATTCATTTTCCGTCAAAAATCTTCACAAAATCAATTCCCAAAATCAATTTCTTTTCATTTATTTTATTCATCCGTTTTCGACGGAATTCATTTTCCGTCAAAAATCTTCGACGGAAACCATTTTCCATCAAAAATCTTCTTCGGAATCCATTTTCCGTCGAAAAACTTCAAAAAATCAATTTTTTTAGTTTTATTTTTTTAATCCATGTTCGACGGAATTCATTTTCCGTTGAAAAACTTCACAAAATAAATTTCTTTTGCACTAATTTAATTCATTCATTTTGGATGAAATACATTTTCTGTCAAAAATCTTCGACGGAATCCATTTTCCGTCGAAAAACTTCACAAAATCCATTTCTTTTGCATTTATTTTATTAATCCGTTTTCGACGGAATTCTTTTTCCGTCGAAAAACTTCACAAAATCAATTTCTTTTGCATTTATTTTATTCATCTATTTTCGACGGAATACATTTTTCGTCAAAAATCTTCGACGGAATCCATTTTCCATCGAAAAACTTCATAAAATCAATTTCTTTTGCATTTATTTTATTCATCCATTTTCGACGGAACTCATTTTCCGTCCAAAATCTTCGACGGACTCCATTTTCCGTCGAAAAACTTCACAAAATCAATTTCTTTTGCATTTATTTTATTCATCCGTTTTCGATGGAATTCGTTTTCCGTCAAAAAACTTCACAAAATCAATTTCTTTTGCATTTATTTTATTCATCCATTTTCGACGGAATACATTTTTCGTCAAAAATCTTCAACGGAATCTATTTTCCGTCGAAAAACTTACAAAATCAATTTCCTTTGTATTTATTTTATTAATCTGTTTTCGACGAAATTCTTTTTCCGTAAAAAATCTTCTACGGAATCTATTTTCCGTCGAATAACTTCACAAAATCAATTTCTTTTGCATTTATTTTATTCATCCATTTTCGACGGAATTCATTTTCCGTCAAAAATCTTCGACGGAATCCATTTTCCGTCGAAAAACTTCCCAAAATCAATTTCTTTTGCATTTATTTTATTCATCCATTTTCGACGGAATTCATTTTCCGTCAAAAATCTTCGACGGAATCCATTTTCCGTCGAAAAACTTCACAAAATCAATTTCTTTTGCATTTATTTTATTCATCCGTTTTCGACGGAATACATTTTTCGTCAAAAATCCTCAACGGAATCCATTTTTTATCGAAAAATTAATAAAATCAATTTCTTTTGCATTTATTTTATTCATCCATTTTCAACGGAATTCATTTTCCGTCAAAAATCTTCGACGGAATCCATTTTTCGTCGAAAAACTTCTTAAAATCAATTTCTTTTGCATTTATTTTATTCATCCATTTTCGACGGAATCCGTTTTCCATCGAAAAATTTCACAATATCAATTTCTTTTGCATTTATTTTATTCATCCATTTTCGACGGAATTTATTTTCCGTTGAAATACTTCACAAAATAAATTTCTTTTGCATTAATTTAATTCATCCATTTTCGACGGAATACATTTTCCGTAAAAAATCTTCGACGGAATCCATTTTGCGTCGAAAAACTCACAAAATCAATTTTCTTTGCATTTATTTTATTAATCCATTTTCGACGAAATCCTTTTTCCGTCGAAAAACTTCACAATCAATTTCTTTTGCATTTATTTTAGTCATCCGTTTTCGACAGAATACATTTTTCGTCAAAAATCTTCGACGGAATCCATTTTTCGACGAAAAACTTCATAAAATCAATTTCTTTTGCATTTATTTTATTCATCCATTTTCGACGGAATTCATTTTCTGTCAAAAATCCTCGACAGAACCCATTTTCCGTCGAAAAACTTCGCAAAATCAGTTTCTTTTGCATTTATTTTATTCATCCGTTTTCGACGGAATTCATTTTCCGTCAAAAATCTTCACAAAATCAATTTCTTTTGCATTTATTTTATTAATCCGTTTTCGACGGAAAACATTTTTCGTCAAAAATATTCAACGAAATCTATTTTGCGTCGAAAAACTTCATATAGTCAATTTCTTTTGCATTTATTTTATTCATCCGTTTTCGACGGAATTCATTTTCCGTCAAAAATCTTCGACGGAATCCATTTTCCATCAAAAATCTTCTACGGAATCCATTTTCCGTCGAAAAACTTCAAAAAATCAATTTCTTTTGCATTTATTTTATTATTCCGTTTTCGACGAAATTCCTTATCTGTCGAAAAACTTCACAAAATCAATTTCTTTTGCATTTATTTTATTCATCCATTTTCGACGGAATTCATTTTCCGTCAAAAATCTTCGACGGAATCCATTTTCCGTCGAAAAACTTCACAAAATCAATTTCTTTTGCATTTATTTTATTCATCCTTTTTCGGTGGAATTCAATTTCCGTCAAAAATCTTCGACGGAATCCATTTTCCGTCAAAAATCTTCCCAAAATCAATTTCTTTTCATATATTTTATTCATCCGTTTTCGACGGAATTCATTTTCCATCAAAAATCTTCAATGGAATCCATTTTCCGTCGAAAAACTGCACATAATCAATTTCTTTTGCATTTACTTTATTCATCTGTTTTCGTCGGAATTTGTTTTCTGTCGAAAAACTTCACAAAATCAATTTCTTTTGAATTTATTTTATTCATCCGTTTTCGAAGGAATCCGTTTTACGTCGAAAAACTTCATAAAATCAATTTCTTTTGCATTTATTTTATTCATCCATTTTCGACGGAATTCATTTTCCATCAAAAATCTTCGACGGAATCCATTTTCCGTCTAAAAACTTCACAAAATCAATTTCTTTTGCATTTATTTTATTAATCCATTTTCGACGAAATTCTTTTTCCGTCGAAAAACTTCACAAAATCAATTTCTTTTGCATTTATTTTATTCATCCATTTTCGACGGAATACATTTTCCGTCAAAAATCTTCGATGGAATCTATTTTGCGTCGAAAAACTCACAAAATCAATTTTCTTTGCATTTATTTTATTAATCCGTTTTCGACGAAATCCTTTTTCCGTCGAAAAACTTCACAATCAATTTCTTTTGCATTTATTTTAGTCATCCGTTTTCGACGGAATACATTTTTCGTCAAAAATCTTCGACGGAATCCATTTTTCGTCGAAAAACTTCATAAAATCAATTTCTTTTGCATTTATTTTATTCATCCATTTTCGACGGAATTCATTTTCTGTCAAAAATCTTCGACGGAATCCATTTTCCGTCGAAAAACTTCGCAAAATCAATTTCTTTTGCATTTATTTTATTCATCCGTTTTCGACGGAATTCATTTTCCGTAAAAAAATTTCACAAAATCAATTTCTTTTGCATTTATCTTATTAATCCGTTTTCGACGGAAAACATTTTTCGTCAAAAATCTTCGACGAAATCTATTTTGCGTCGAAAAACTTCATAAAGTCGATTTCTTTTGCATTTATTTTATTCATCCGTTTTCGACGGAATTCATTTTCCGTCAAAAATCTTCGACGGAATCCATTTTCCCTCAAAAATCTTCTACGGAATCCATTTTCCGTCGAAAAACTTCAAAAAATCAATTTCTTTTGCATTTATTTTATTATTCCGTTTTCGACGAAATTCTTTTTCTGTCGAAAAACTTCATAAAATCAATTTCTTTTGCATTTATTTTATTCATCCGTTTTCGACGGAATTCATTTTCCGTCAAAAATCTTCGACGGAATCCATTTTCCATCAAAAATCTTCTTCGGAATCCATTTTCCGTCGAAAAACTTCAAAAAATCAATTTCTTTTACTTTTATTTTATTAATCCATGTTCGACGGAATTCATTTTCCGTTGAAAAACTTCACAAAATAAATTTCTTTTGCACTAATTTAATTCATTCATTTTGGACGAAATACATTTTCTGTCAAAAATCTTCGACGGAATCCATTTTCCGTCGAAAAACTTCACAAAATCAATTTCTTTTGCATTTATTTTATTCATCCGTTTTCGATGGAATTCATTTTCAGTCAAAAATCTTCGAAGGAATCCATTTTCCGTCAAACATCTTCTACGGAATCCATTTTCCGTCGAAAAACTGCACAAAATCAATTTCTTTTGCATTTACTTTATTCATCTGTTTTCGGATGAATTTGTTTTCTGTCGAAAAACTTCACAAAATCAATTTCTTTTGAATTTATTTTATTCATCCGTTCTCGAAGGAATCCGTTTTACGTCGAAAAACTTCATAAAATCAATTTCTTTTGCATTTATTTTATTCATCCATTTTCGACGGAATCCATTTTCCGTCGAAAAACTTCAAAAATCAATTTCTTTTGCATTTATTTTATTGTTCCGTTTTCGACGAAATTCTTTTTCTGTCGAAAAACTTCACAAAATCAATTTCTTTTGCATTTATTTTATTCATCCATTTTCGACGGAATTCATTTTCCGTCAAAAATCTTCGACGGAATCCATTTTCCGTCGAAAAACTTCCCAAAATCAATTTCTTTTGCATTTATTTTATTCATCCGTTTTCGACGGAATTCATTTTCCGTCAAAAATCTTCGACGGAATCCATTTTCCGTCGAAAAACTTCACAAAATCAATTTCTTTTGCATTTATTTTATTCATCCATTTTCGACGGAATTCATTTTCCGTCAAAAAAAAAAAATCAATTTCTTCGAAATCCGTTTTCCGTCGAAAAACTTCACAAAATCAATTTCTTTTGCATTTATTTTATTCATCCATTTTCGACGGAATACATTTTCCGTCAAAAATCTTCGACGGAATCCATTTTGCGTCGAAAAACTCACAAAATCAATTTTCTTTGCATTTATTTTATTAATCCGTTTTCGACGAAATCCTTTTTCCGTCGAAAAACTTCACAATCAATTTCTTTTGCATTTATTTTAGTCATCCGTTTTCGACGGAATACATTTTTCGTCAAAAATCTTCGACGGAATCCATTTTTCGTCGAAAAACTTCATAAAATCAATTTCTTTTGCATTTATTTTATTCATCCATTTTCGACGGAATTCATTTTCTGTCAAAAATCTTCGACGGAATCCATTTTCCGTCGAAAAACTTCGCAAAATCAATTTCTTTTGCATTTATTTTATTCATCCGTTTTCGACGGAATTCATTTTCCGTAAAAAAATTTCACAAAATCAATTTCTTTTGCATTTATCTTATTAATCCGTTTTCGACGGAAAACATTTTTCGTCAAAAATCTTCGACGAAATCTATTTTGCGTCGAAAAACTTCATAAAGTCGATTTCTTTTGCATTTATTTTATTCATCCGTTTTCGACGGAATTCATTTTCCGTCAAAAATCTTCGACGGAATCCATTTTCCCTCAAAAATCTTCTACGGAATCCATTTTCCGTCGAAAAACTTCAAAAAATCAATTTCTTTTGCATTTATTTTATTATTCCGTTTTCGACGAAATTCTTTTTCTGTCGAAAAACTTCATAAAATCAATTTCTTTTGCATTTATTTTATTCATCCGTTTTCGACGGAATTCATTTTCCGTCAAAAATCTTCGACGGAATCCATTTTCCATCAAAAAAACATTTTTCGAAAAACTTCAAAAAATCAATTTATTTTAATTTTATTTTATTAATCCATGTTCGACTGAATTCATTTTCCGTTGAAAAACTTCACAAAATAAATTTCTTTTGCACTAATTTAATTCATTCATTTTGGACGAAATACATTTTCTGTCAAAAATCTTCGACGGAATCCATTTTCCGTCGAAAAACTTCACAAAATCAATTTCTTTTGCATTTATTTTATTCATCCGTTTTCGATGGAATTCATTTCCGTCAAAAATCTTCGAAGGAATCCATTTTCCGTCAAAAATCTTCTACGGAATCCATTTTCCGTCGAAAAACTGCACAAAATCAATTTCTTTTGCATTTACTTTATTCATCTGTTTTCGACGAAATTTGTTTCTGTCGAAAAACTTCACAAAATCAATTTCTTTTGAATTTATTTTATTCATCCGTTCTCGAAGGAATCCGTTTTCGTCGAAAAACTTCATAAAATCAATTTCTTTTGCATTTATTTTATTCATCCATTTTCGACGGAATCACAAAATCATTTTCCATTTTCGTCGAAAAACTTGATAAAATCAATTTCTTTTGCATTTATTTTATTCATCCGTTTTCGACGGAATTCATTTTCCGTCGAAAAACTTCACAAAATCAATTTCTTTTGCATTTATTTTATTCATCCATTTTCGACGGAATCCATTTTCCGTCAAAAATCTTTTACGGAATCCATTTTCCGTCGAAAAACTTCACAAAATCAATTTCTTTTGCATTTTTTTATTCATCCATTTTCGACGGAAATTCATTTTCCGTCAAAAATCTTCGACGGAATCCATTTTCCGTCGAAAAACTTCACAAAATCAATTTCTTTTGCATTTATTTTATTCATCCATTTTCGACGGAATACATTTTCGTCAAAAATCTTCGACGGAATCCATTTTCCGTCGAAAAACTTCACAAAATCAATTTCTTTTGCATTTATTTTATTCATCCGTTTTCGATGGAATTCATTTTCCGTCAAAAATCTTCGAAGGAATCCATTTTCCGTCAAACATCTTCTACGGAATCCATTTTCCGTCGAAAAACTGCACAAAATCAATTTCTTTTGCATTTACTTTATTCATCTGCTTTCGGTGGAATTTGTTTTCTGTCGAAAAACTTCACAAAATCAATTTCTTTTGAATTTATTTTATTCATCCGTTTTCGAAGGAATCCGTTTTACGTCGAAAAACTTCATAAAATCAATTTCTTTTGCATTTATTTTATTCATCCATTTTCGACGGAATTCATTTTCCGTCCAAAATCTTCGACGGAATCCATTTTCCGTCGAAAACTTCAAAAATCAATTTCTTTTACATTTATTTTATTAATCCATGTTCGACGGAATTCATTTTCCGTTGAAACACTTCAAAAAATAAATTTCTTTTGCATTAATTTAATTCATTCATTTTCGACGGAAAACATTTTTCGTCAAAAATCTTCGACGGAATCCATTTTGCGTCGAAAATCTTCAAAAAATCAATTTCTTTTGCATTTATTTTATTCATCCATTTTCGACGGAATTCATTTTCCGTCCAAAATCTTCACAAAATCAATTTCTTTTGCATTTATTTTATTCATCCGTTTTCGACGGAATACATTTTTCGTCAAAAATCTTCAACGGAATCCATTTTTCGTCGAAAAACTTCATAAAATCAATTTCTTTTGCATTTATTTTATTCATCCATTTTCGACGGAATTCATTTTCCATCAAAAATCTTCGACGGAATCCATTTTCCGTCTAAAAACTTCACAAAATCAATTTCTTTTGCATTTATTTTATTAATCCATTTTCGACGAAATTCTTTTTCCGTCGAAAAACTTCACAAAATCAATTTCTTTTGCATTTATTTTATTCATCCATTTTCGACGGAATACATTTTCCGTCAAAAATCTTCGATGGAATCCATTTTGCGTCGAAAAACTCACAAAATCAATTTTCTTTGCATTTATTTTATTAATCCGTTTTCGACGAAATCCTTTTTCCGTCGAAAAACTTCACAATCAATTTCTTTTGCATTTATTTTAGTCATCCGTTTTCGACGGAATACATTTTTCGTCAAAAATCTTCGACGGAATCCATTTTTCGTCGAAAAACTTCATAAAATCAATTTCTTTTGCATTTATTTTATTCATCCATTTTCGACGGAATTCATTTTCTGTCAAAAATCTTCGACGGAATCCATTTTCCGTCGAAAAACTTCGCAAAATCAATTTCTTTTGCATTTATTTTATTCATCCGTTTTCGACGGAATTCATTTTCCGTAAAAAAATTTCACAAAATCAATTTCTTTTGCATTTATCTTATTAATCCGTTTTCGACGGAAAACATTTTTCGTCAAAAATCTTCGACGAAATCTATTTTGCGTCGAAAAACTTCATAAAGTCGATTTCTTTTGCATTTATTTTATTCATCCGTTTTCGACGGAATTCATTTTCCGTCAAAAATCTTCGACGGAATCCATTTTCCCTCAAAAATCTTCTACGGAATCCATTTTCCGTCGAAAAACTTCAAAAAATCAATTTCTTTTGCATTTATTTTATTATTCCGTTTTCGACGAAATTCTTTTTCTGTCGAAAAACTTCATAAAATCAATTTCTTTTGCATTTATTTTATTCATCCGTTTTCGACGGAATTCATTTTCCGTCAAAAATCTTCGACGGAATCCATTTTCCATCAAAAATCTTCTTCGGAATCCATTTTCCGTCGAAAAACTTCAAAAAATCAATTTCTTTTACTTTTATTTTATTAATCCATGTTCGACGGAATTCATTTTCCGTTGAAAAACTTCACAAAATAAATTTCTTTTGCACTAATTTAATTCATTCATTTTGGACGAAATACATTTTCTGTCAAAAATCTTCGACGGAATCCATTTTCCGTCGAAAAACTTCACAAAATCAATTTCTTTTGCATTTATTTTATTCATCCGTTTTCGATGGAATTCATTTTCAGTCAAAAATCTTCGAAGGAATCCATTTTCCGTCAAACATCTTCTACGGAATCCATTTTCCGTCGAAAAACTGCACAAAATCAATTTCTTTTGCATTTACTTTATTCATCTGTTTTCGGCGGAATTTGTTTTCTGTCGAAAAACTTCACAAAATCAATTTCTTTTGAATTTATTTTATTCATCCGTTCTCGAAGGATTCCGTTTTACGTCGAAAAACTTCATAAAATCAATTTCTTTTGCATTTATTTTATTCATCCATTTTCGACGGAATTCATTTTTCCCGAAAAACTTCGAAAAACTTCGAAAAAAAAAATCAATTTCTTTTGCATTTATTTTATTCTTTTGTTCCGTTTTCGACGGAATCCATTTTCCGTCGAAAAACTTCACAAAATCAATTTCTTTTGCATTTATTTTATTCATCCATTTTCGACGGAATTCATTTTCCGTCAAAAATCTTCGACGGAATCCATTTTCCGTCGAAAAACTTCACAAAATCAATTTCTTTTGCATTTATTTTATTCATCCGTTTTCGACGGAATTCATTTTCCGTCAAAAATCTTCGACGGAATCCATTTTCCGTCGAAAAACTTCACAAAATCAATTTCTTTTGCATTTATTTTATTCATCCGTTTTCGATGGAATTCATTTTCGTCAAAAAAAAATCATTTTCCGTCAAACATCTTCTACGGAATCCATTTTCCGTCGAAAAACTGCACAAAATCAATTTCTTTTGCATTTACTTTATTCATCTGCTTTCGGTGGAATTTGTTTTCTGTCGAAAAACTTCACAAAATCAATTTCTTTTGAATTTATTTTATTCATCCGTTTTCGAAGGAATCCGTTTTACGTCGAAAAACTTCACAAAATCAATTTCTTTTGCATTTATTTTATTCATCCGTTTTCGACGGAATACTTTTTTCGTCAAAAATCTTCGACGGAATCCATTTTCCGTCGAAAAACTTCATAAAATAATTTCTTTTGCATTTATTTTATTCATCCATTTTCGACGGAATTCATTCTCCGTCCAAAATCTTCGACGGAATCCATTTTCCGTCGAAAAACTTCACAAAATAAATTTTTTTGCATTTATTTTATTAATCTTTTTTCGACGGAATTCTTTTCCATCGAAAAACTTCATAAAATCAATTTCTTTTGCTTTTATTTTATTCATCCATTTTCGACGGAATACATTTTTAGTCAAAAATCTTCGACGGAATTCATTTTCCATCGAAAATCTTCATAAAATCAATTTCTTTTGCATTTATTTTATTCATCCGTTTTCGACGGAATTCATTTTCCGTCAAAAATCTTCGACGGAATCCATTTTCCGTCGAAAAACTTCACAAAATCAATTTCTTTTGCATTTATTTTATTCATCCATTTTCGACGGAATTCATTTTCCGTCAAAAATCTTCACAAAATCAATTTCTTTTGCATTTATTTTATTCATCCGTTTTCGACGAATACATTTTTCGTCAAAAATCTTCAACGGAATCCATTTTTCATCGAAAAACTTCATAAAATCAATTTCTTTTGCATTTATTTTATTCATCCATTTTCGACGGAATTCATTTTCCGTCAAAAATCTTCGACGGAATCTATTTTCCGTCGAAAAACTTCACAAAATCAATTTCTTTTGCATTTATTTTATTCATCCATGTTCGACGGAATCCATTTTCCGTCGAAAAACTTCACAAAATCAATTTCTTTTGCATTTATTTTATTCATCCATTTTCGACGGAATACATTTTCCGTCAAAATCTTCGACGGAATCCATTTTCCATCGAAAAACTTCACAAAATCAATTTCTTTTGCATTTATTTTATTCATCCATTTTCGACGGAATACATTTTCCGTAAAAAATCTTCGACAGAATCCATTTTCCATCGAAAAACTTCACAAAATCAATTTCTTTTGCATTTATTTTATTCATCCGTTTTCGATGGAATTCATTTTCAGTCAAAAATCTTCGAAGGAATCCATTTTCCGCCAAACATCTTCTACGGAATCCATTTTCCGTCGAAAAACTGCACAAAATCAATTTCTTTTGCATTTACTTTATTCATCTGTTTTCGGCGGAATTTGTTTTCTGTCGAAAAACTTCACAAAATCAATTTCTTTTGAATTTATTTTATTCATCCGTTCTCGAAGGAATCCGTTTTACGTCGAAAAACTTCATAAAATCAATTTCTTTTGCATTTATTTTATTCATCCATTTTCGACGGAATTCATTTTCCGTTAAAAATCTTCGACGGAATCCATTTTCCGTCGAAAAACTTCAAAAAATCATTTCTTTTGCATTTATTTTATTGTTCCGTTGTCCGACGAAATTCTTTTTCTGTCGAAAAACTTCACAAAATCAATTTCTTTTGCATTTATTTTATTCATCCATTTTCGACGGAATTCATTTTCCGTCAAAAATCTTCGACGGAATCCATTTTCCGTCGAAAAACTTCCCAAAATCAATTTCTTTTGCATTTATTTTATTCATCCGTTTTCGACGGAATTCATATTCCGTCAAAAATCTTCGACGGAATCCATTTTCCGTCGAAAAACTTCACAAAATCAATTTCTTTTGCATTTATTTTATTCATCCTTTTTCGGTGGAATTCATTTTCCGTCAAAAATCTTCGACGGAATCCATTTTCCGTCGAAAAACTTCCAAAAATCAATTTCTTTTGCATTTATTTTATTCATCCGTTTTCGACGGAATTCATTTTCCGTCAAAAATCTTCGACGGAATCCATTTTCCATCAAAAATCTTCTTCGGAATCCATTTTCCGTCGAAAAACTTCAAAAAATCAATTTCTTTTACTTTTATTTTATTAATCCATGTTCGACGGAATTCATTTTCCGTTGAAAAACTTCACAAAATAAATTTCTTTTGCACTAATTTAATTCATTCATTTTGGACGAAATACATTTTCTGTCAAAAATCTTCGACGGAATCCATTTTCCGTCGAAAAACTTCACAAAATCAATTTCTTTTGCATTTATTTTATTCATCCATTTTCGACGGAATACATTTTCCGTAAAAAATCTTCGACGGAATCCATTTTCCGTCGAAAAACTTCACAAAATCAATTTCTTTTGCATTTATTTTATTCATCCGTTTTCGATGGAATTCATTTTCCGTCAAAAATCTTCGAAGGAATCCATTTTCCGTCAAACATCTTCTACGGAATCCATTTTCCGTCGAAAAACTGCACAAAATCAATTTCTTTTGCATTTACTTTATTCATCTGCTTTCGGTGGAATTTGTTTTCTGTCGAAAAACTTCACAAAATCAATTTCTTTTGAATTTATTTTATTCATCCGTTTTCGAAGGAATCCGTTTTACGTCGAAAAACTTCATAAAATCAATTTCTTTTGCATTTATTTTATTCATCCATTTTCGACGGAATTCATTTTCCGTCCAAAATCTTCGACGGAATCCATTTTCCGTCGAAAACTTCAAAAATCAATTTCTTTTACATTTATTTTATTAATCCATGTTCGACGGAATTCATTTTCCGTTGAAACACTTCAAAAAATAAATTTCTTTTGCATTAATTTAATTCATTCATTTTCGACGGAAAACATTTTTCGTCAAAAATCTTCGACGGAATCCATTTTGCGTCGAAAATCTTCAAAAAATCAATTTCTTTTGCATTTATTTTATTCATCCATTTTCGACGGAATTCATTTTCCGTCCAAAATCTTCACAAAATCAATTTCTTTTGCATTTATTTTATTCATCCGTTTTCGACAAAATCAATTTCTTTTGCATTTATTTTATTCAATCCGTTTTCGACGGAATACATTTTTCGTCAAAAATCTTCAACGGAATCCATTTTTCGTCGAAAAACTTCATAAAATCAATTTCTTTTGCATTTATTTTATTCATCCATTTTCGACGGAATTCATTTTCCATCAAAAATCTTCGACGGAATCCATTTTCCGTCTAAAAACTTCACAAAATCAATTTCTTTTGCATTTATTTTATTAATCCATTTTCGACGAAATTCTTTTTCCGTCGAAAAACTTCACAAAATCAATTTCTTTTGCATTTATTTTATTCATCCATTTTCGACGGAATACATTTTCCGTCAAAAATCTTCGATGGAATCCATTTTGCGTCGAAAAACTCACAAAATCAATTTTCTTTGCATTTATTTTATTAATCCGTTTTCGACGAAATCCTTTTTCCGTCGAAAAACTTCACAATCAATTTCTTTTGCATTTATTTTAGTCATCCGTTTTCGACGGAATACATTTTTCGTCAAAAATCTTCGACGGAATCCATTTTTCGTCGAAAAACTTCATAAAATCAATTTCTTTTGCATTTATTTTATTCATCCATTTTCGACGGAATTCATTTTCTGTCAAAAATCTTCGACGGAATCCATTTTCCGTCGAAAAACTTCGCAAAATCAATTTCTTTTGCATTTATTTTATTCATCCGTTTTCGACGGAATTCATTTTCCGTAAAAAAATTTCACAAAATCAATTTCTTTTGCATTTATCTTATTAATCCGTTTTCGACGGAAAACATTTTTCGTCAAAAATCTTCGACGAAATCTATTTTGCGTCGAAAAACTTCATAAAGTCGATTTCTTTTGCATTTATTTTATTCATCCGTTTTCGACGGAATTCATTTTCCGTCAAAAATCTTCGACGGAATCCATTTTCCCTCAAAAATCTTCTACGGAATCCATTTTCCGTCGAAAAACTTCAAAAAATCAATTTCTTTTGCATTTATTTTATTATTCCGTTTTCGACGAAATTCTTTTTCTGTCGAAAAACTTCATAAAATCAATTTCTTTTGCATTTATTTTATTCATCCGTTTTCGACGGAATTCATTTTCCGTCAAAAATCTTCGACGGAATCCATTTTCCATCAAAAATCTTCTTCGGAATCCATTTTCCGTCGAAAAACTTCAAAAAATCAATTTCTTTTACTTTTATTTTATTAATCCATGTTCGACGGAATTCATTTTCCGTTGAAAAACTTCACAAAATAAATTTCTTTTGCACTAATTTAATTCATTCATTTTGGACGAAATACATTTTCTGTCAAAAATCTTCGACGGAATCCATTTTCCGTCGAAAAACTTCACAAAATCAATTTCTTTTGCATTTATTTTATTCATCCGTTTTCGATGGAATTCATTTTCAGTCAAAAATCTTCGAAGGAATCCATTTTCCGTCAAACATCTTCTACGGAATCCATTTTCCGTCGAAAAACTGCACAAAATCAATTTCTTTTGCATTTACTTTATTCATCTGTTTTCGGCGGAATTTGTTTTCTGTCGAAAAACTTCACAAAATCAATTTCTTTTGAATTTATTTTATTCATCCGTTCTCGAAGGAATCCGTTTTACGTCGAAAAACTTCATAAAATCAATTTCTTTTGCATTTATTTTATTCATCCATTTTCGAATTCATTTTCCGTCAAAAATCTTCAGAATCCATTTTCCGTCGAAAAACTTCAAAAAATCATTTCTTTTGCATTTATTTTATTGTTCCGTTTTCGACGAAATTCTTTTTCTGTCGAAAAACTTCACAAAATCAATTTCTTTTGCATTTATTTTATTCATCCATTTTCGACGGAATTCATTTTCCGTCAAAAATCTTTGACGGAATCCATTTTCCGTCGAAAAACTTCCCAAAATCAATTTCTTTTGCATTTATTTTATTCATCCGTTTTCGACGGAATTCATTTTCCGTCAAAAATCTTCGACGGAATCCATTTTCCGTCGAAAAACTTGCATTTATTTTATTCATCCTTTTTCGGTGGAATTCATTTTCCGTCAAAAATCTTAGATGGAATCCATTTTCCGTCGAAAAAATGCACAAAATCAATTTCTTTTGCATTTACTTTATTCATCTGTTTTCTTTTCGAAAAATCCGTTTTACGTCGAAAAACTTCATAAAATCAATTTCTTTTGCATTTATTTTATTCATCCATTTTCGACGGAATTCATTTTCCGTCAAAAAAAAAATCGTTTTCGACGGAAAAATCCAAAATCAATTTCTTTTGCATTTATTTTATTCATCCATTTTCGTTGGAATTCATTTTCCGTCAAAAATCTTTAACGGAATCCATTTTCCGTCGAAAAACTTCCCAAAATCAATTTCTTTTGCATTTATTTTATTCATCCGTTTTCGACGGAATTCATATTCCGTCAAAAATCTTCGACGGACTCCATTTTCCGTCGAAAAACTTCATAAAATCAATTTCTTTTGCATTTGTTTTATTCATCCATTTTCGGTGGAATTCATTTTCCGTCAAATCTTCGACGGAATCCATTTTCCGTCGAAAAACTTCCCAAAATCAATTTCTTTTGCATTTATTTTATTCATCCGTTTTCGACGGAATTCATTTTCCGTCAAAAATCTTCGACGGAATCCATTTTCCATCAAAAATCTTCTTCGGAATCCATTTTCCGTCTAAAAACTTCAAAAAATCAATTTCTTTTACTTTTATTTTATTAATCCATGTTCGACGGAATTCATTTTCCGTTGAAAAACTTCACAAAATAAATTTCTTTTGCACTAATTTAATTCATTCATTTTGGACGAAATACATTTTCTGTCAAAAATCTTCGACGGAATCCATTTTCCGTCGAAAAACTTCACAAAATCAATTTCTTTTGCATTTATTTTATTCATCCGTTTTCGATGGAATTCATTTTCAGTCAAAATCTTCGAAGGAATCCATTTTCCGTCAAACATCTTCTACGGAATCCATTTTCCGTCGAAAAACTGCACAAAATCAATTTCTTTTGCATTTACTTTATTCATCTGCTTTCGGTGGAATTTGTTTTCTGTCGAAAAACTTCACAAAATCAATTTCTTTTGAATTTATTTTATTCATCCGTTTTCGAAGGAATCCGTTTTACGTCGAAAAACTTACACATAATCAATTTCTTTTGTATTTATTTTAGTCATCCGTTTTCGACGGAATACTTTTTTCGTCAAAAATCTTCGACGGAATCCATTTTCCGTCGAAAAACTTCATAAAATAATTTCTTTTGCATTTATTTTATTCATCCATTTTCGACGGAATTCATTCTCCGTCCAAAATCTTCGACGGAATCCATTTTCCGTCGAAAAACTTCACAAAATAAATTTTTTTGCATTTATTTTATTAATCTTTTTTCGACGAAATTCTTTTCCATCGAAAAACTTCATAAAATCAATTTCTTTTGCTTTTATTTTATTCATCCATTTTCGACGGAATACATTTTTAGTCAAAAATCTTCGACGGAATTCATTTTCCATCGAAAATCTTCATAAAATCAATTTCTTTTGCATTTATTTTATTCATCCATTTTCGACGGAATTCATATTTAATCCACGCATCAGTAATCAACAGCAAAATATTACTCCTTCAAATGCTCTTGCGTCCTCCTGCCATTTTGGAAAAATAGCAGCCCCGAAGGGGTGAGAATAATCCCAGTAGTGTGGCAATAAAACCAGTAATATAACAGTATTAACTAGGCACAAAATCATAAACAGTCACTTCAACATATCCTGGTTCCTTTTCCTTTTCATTTTTATCATATTCATATATTGCGTATATAACGCCTTTCCTTTGCGCTTCTAGCACCGTCGTGCGCGCACTTCACAGTGGAATCAAATATACCCTTGGCACCTGAGCTCCATGTGGATTCCATCTGTGGGCCTATGCGGACTGATGCCAAGTGTCCCATACCCCGGTACCTTGGGGATGCCTATATGATGCTTGCTCAAACACATGGTCCTGTACATAACTATTCTACACAAGGCCTATATGATCTTGATACATGTATGTCATGCTATGCTTTCACACACAAGGCGTAAAAATGCGGTATGATGTAAGATGCATGTTTATATACCTTTCATATGCGTTATGTTGCCACATAACGTCTTTACCTCATAATCATATGGCCATCACGGCACATTTTCGGCAGTTTCCTTTCATTATAATGGAACATAATATTTTTACGGTATATGGAGCATCATGTTACAATTCTATACCAGTAGTCAATAGTCACATTAGGCATCATCGCCTGACACTTACCTTTGCTTGCCTTAACTATTACCAAACTGCAGCGAAGTATCTCACTTCTTAAGCGCACCTAAATCAATTACAACTAATCATTTACAGTGGCTATTTACAGCAGCAAAACAGTGAGCATACAGCAGTGTTTACAGCAGCAAAACAGTGAGCATACAGCAGCAAAACAGTGAGCATACAGCAGCAAAACAGTGGGCATTTACAGCCGCAAAACAGTGAGCATACAGCAGCAAAACAGTGAGCATACAGCAGTGTTTACAGCAGCAAAACAGTGAGCATACAGCAGCAAAACAGTGAGCATACAGCAGCAAAACAGTGGGCATTTACAGCAGTGTTTACAGCAGCAAAACAGTGGACATACAGCAGTGTTTACAGCAGCAAAACAGTGGACATACAGCAGTGTTTACAGCAGCAAAACAGTGAGCATACAGCAGCAAAACAGTGGACATACAGCAGTGTTTACAGCAGCAAAACAGTGGACATACAGCAGTGTTTACAGCAGCAAAACAGTGGACGTTTTAAACAGTTTTAAAAACAGTGACGTTTTTAAAACAGAAACAGTGGCACTTTGAACTTCCAAAACAGTGGCATAAATCTTGGTTTTTGGACATTGAAACAGTGGCATATTATGGATTAAACAGTGGCATTTGATGCATAAAAACAGTGGCATTTTATGCATATAAACAGTGGCATATGATGACTAAAACAATGGCTTTTTATGCATAAAAACAGTGGCATTTTAAGCATGGAAACAGTGGCATTTCATGGCTAAAACAGTGGCATTTTAAGCATGGAAACAGTGGCATTTCATGGCTAAAACAGTGGCATTTTAAGCATGGAAACAGTGGAATTTGATGAGTAAAACAGTGGCATTTCATGCATAAAAACAGTGGCTTAAGGAGCACTAAAACAGTGACATACATGTGCAAAAACAGTGGCATATAATGTGCAGAAACAGTGGCATGTAATGTGCAGAAACAGTGGCATCTAATGTGCAGAAACAGTGGCATCTAATGTGCAGAAACAGTGGCTTTTAAGTGCAGAAACAGTGGCTTTTAAGTGCAGAAACAGTGGCATATAATGGTGATTTTGAGGGACCGAAACAGTGGCATTTCATCTTCAAAACAGTGGCACATCAAACCGAAACAGTGGCACATTTCTTCTTTAAAACAGTGGCATCTCCATAGTGGCATAAGCTTAAACATAACCATAAGATTTTTATGCATACAATTCATCATGAAATGACTCCATACTTATACTTTTATCATGCTCAACCAAGGATCCAAAGCAACACATATACAAGGAGACCTTCAAGCATACATACATGGCTACACAAAGAAAGAGTTCTAAGTTCAAGGCCTACCTCTTGTAGCACACCCTTCAAGGTCAAGAGTCACACCACCTTCTAGCTTCACTACACACAAGTCCACACTTCCTAAGAGGTTCTATGCGCAACAAGGTGAGGAACAAGGCTAGCACTAGCTTGGTGTATGGTTGAGGTGAGGGAAGGAGGGAGTTGGCTTGGCAAAGTCTTCTTGCTCCAAGGTGGCTTGTTGGTGCGGCTAGAGGGAGTGGGGAGGGGGAGGAGAGTTGGCTGCACAAATGAATGGGGCAGCCCCCCTCTTGTGCGCAAATTTAAAGGGAAGAAGGGAGGAGGTTGCAATGATTTAACATCATGGTAGAAATCTGATTGCTTGAAGGAGTGGGGCTGCACACAAGGGTTGAACAAGTAAGGAGCTTGCTTCTAGCATACTCTAGGCACATGCAAAAGGGGTGGAAGAGATATGTTCAGGTCTGAGTTGGTGATACAAGTCAGAATTTTCTCATACAAAAGACCAAACTATGCGCATAGGTGAGGGTGTGAGGGAGGTTCACTAAGTCAACAAGTAATTCAACATGGTGGCAGCCCAAAAATCTGCATTTTAGGCAGCCTTGGTGCGCAATGATGAGAGGAAAGAGGTGCATCATGAGTGCAGTTTTGTGACAGCCCAAATTCAGATTTTGGAGCTGCACAAAATGATGAAAATGCAGCAAAAAAATCCTCTTATGATGCATGTGAAAACAAGGCAGGTTTGGCTCATGATGGGCTGCAAAAGCCTTGCCAAAAATCTGCACAAAACAGTGTCATGATGGAGGGTGTAAGTGGTTCTCCAAGTCAACAAGTTAGGCAGTTTGTGTCATAAGAAAATTCTGCACCAAAGCCCCTCCATGTGCGCCTAAATGGAGAAGTATGCAGCCTAAATTCATGCTCAAAGGTCCATGTGTCTTCCATGCAATGAAATTAAAATCAAGTTATGCATAAGCAAGGTGAAGTGGCGGTTTAGCAAGGGAAAAGGCAGATTACTAAGGTCCTAATTACTCTCCCTTGTGCGCATGAATTAGGGGAAAACAACTAGCCAAGTAGTGTTCCTTGCTGCACAAGGCAGCCTTGTTGGACTAGGCTTTAAGGAGGATAAGTGGTTACAACTTTGGGCTAAAACAAGGTAGGTTCAAAGGCCATCCTTGGGCCATTGGCCACACACCAAAAATCCAATCACACAAGTCCAATATTAACTAGTCCACACACACACACACTAGCCCACATCCAAACACTAATGCCTTCTAACACACACTCACATTACTCATAAGACTAAATTCACATGTCTACATATGTACCCTCCTAGGATTTAATTTAATTAATTACCTTAGTCTTATCCAAGGGTTAAAGGTTATACAATTCACAAGCCATTACACATAAACCATACATCCGAATTCTACACATGTACACATAGCCTATAGTACTTATGTATTTTACTAAATATGCGGGATGTTACACTCTCCCCACCAAACAGGAATTTTGTCCGCAAAATAAACTTACTTAAGAGCTAAACAGTTCTGGATAGCGTTTCTGAACGTCGTCCTCGCGCTCCCAAGTGGCTTCAGCTGCCGATCTGTTGTTCCATAATACCTTCACCAAAGGAATCTCTTTAGAACGGAGTCGCTTGACGGATCTTTCAAGAATTTGGAATGGTTGCACTTGATAAGTCAGATTTTCCTTGAGTTCCACTTCTTCCGGTTGTAACACGTGAGATGGATCAGAGAGATACCTCCGTAGCTGAGACACATGAAATACATTGTGAATTCCTGACAAATTGGGTGGTAAGGCCAACCGGTATGCAGACTCTCCAATCCGGTCCATAATCAGATACGGTCCTAAGTATCGTGGACTTAACTTCTTTACTCCCATTCTCCTTCCGAGTCCCGATGTAGGTGTGATTCTCAAAAATACATGGTCTCCGACTTCGAAAGATAGAGGCTTATGACGCTTGTCGTAATAACTCTTCTGTCTGGCCTGAGCCCGCTGCATATTCTCCCGAACCTTCTTTACTTGTTCGGATGTTTCTTGAATTAAATCAGGTCCTAACATACTTCGCTCGCCCACTTCAGTCCAACATAAAGGGGATCTGCATTTTCTCCCATACAGAGCTTCATACGGTGCCATCTGAATGCTGGAATGGTAACTGTTGTTGTAAGCGAACTCAATCAAAGAAAGATAACTATCCCAGCTGCCTCCTAACTCCAAAACACATGCTCGCAACATGTCCTCTAAGGCTTGAATGGTGCGTTCCGTCTGGCCATCGGTCTGCGGATGATAAGCAGTGCTCAACCTCAATTGGGTCCCTAATGCTCTTTGAAAGGATTCCCAAAACTTAGAGGTAAACTTGGGATCACGATCACTGACAATACTCGTAGGAACTCCGTGCAGCTTCACAATCTCCTGCAGATAAATTCTAGCAAGCCTCTCTGTATCATATGTGGTTTTAACACGCAAGAAATGAGCTGACTTCGTTAAACGATCGACAATCACCCAGATGGAATCATATCCTTCTCGCGTCCGAGGAAGTCCAACTACAAAATCCATCGAAATACTGTCCCACTTCCATTCGGGAATCTCCAAAGGTTGAAGGAGTCCCGACGGTTTCTGATGTTCGTACTTCACCTTCTGACAAGTTAAGCATCGAGATACATACTCCGCAATATCCCGCTTCATACCCGGCCACCAAAACGAGGTCTTCAAATCATGGTACATCTTCGTGGATCCAGGATGAACTGCATACTTACCCTTGTGAGCTTCCTGCAAAACTTCTTGCTTCAACTCTTCATTCGGCACAACCAGCCGTCCTTGAAATCTCCAAACATCATTCTCATCCTTTACAACATCTTGGTTGCCAACCAAATCACGGACTAACTCTTCATCTTTCTGAGCCTCCTTAATTCTACTGATCAATTCATTCTCCACCTTTATATTTCCCAATCTTATGCTGTTCCCTCTCTCGTCTACCGATAAGTTCAAGTCTCGAAAGGCCTCAAACAATTTCAGCTCTTCTATCATCAGAGTTGCAGTGTGTAGTGTCTTCCTGCTCAGGGCGTCAGCTACCACGTTTGCCTTTCCTGGGTGGTACTTAAGTTCAAAATCGTAGTCCTTCAGAAATTCCATCCACCGACGTTGCCGCATATTCAGCTCCTTCTGATCGAACAAGTACTTCAAACTCTTATGATCGCTGAACACGTCAAACTGCGAACCATACAAGTGATGCCTCCAGATCTTAAGTGCGAACACTATAGCCGCTAACTCCAAATCGTGCGTAGGATAGTTTTCTTCGTGAGGCTTCAGTTGTCGAGATGCATAAGCTACTGCCATACGGTCCTGCATCAACACGCATCCAAGTCCTTTCAGCGACGCATCGCAGTACACTTCGAACTTTCGAGTAGGATCCGGAATCGTGAGTACGGGAGCACTCGTCAATCTGCTCTTTAGCTCCAAGAAACATTCTTCACAGGCTTCAGTCCACTCAAAAGGCTTGTCCTTCCGAGTGAGACGAGTAAGAGGTTGCACTATCTGCGAGAAATTCTGGATGAACCTTCGGTAGTATCCGGCAAGTCCTAAGAAACTTCTTACTTCAGTGACAGACTTGGGTCGTTCCCAATTCATAACAGCTTCAACTTTGCTGGGGTCCACCGCGATACCTTCTGATGAGATAACATGGCCCAGAAACTGGACCTCTTTAAGCCAAAACTCGCACTTCGACCATTTCGCGTACAACTGCTTCTCCTTCAAGATTTGCAAGACAATCCTCAGATGTTCCGCATGCAGCTCTTCATTAGCGGAGTAAATCAGGATATCGTCGATAAACACAATAACGAACTGATCAAGAAACGGGCGGAAGATGCGGTTCATGTAGTCCATGAATACCGCTGGAGCATTCGTAAGTCTGAATGGGATCACCTGATATTCGTAGTGCCCATAACGAGTCCTAAAAGCGGTTTTCGGAATATCCTCCGGTTTGACCCGGATCTGATGGTATCCCGATCGTAAATCTATCTTGGAAAAGACTCTGGCTCCTCTCAGCTGGTCCATCAAATCGTCGATCCTCGGTAGCGGATACTTATTCTTCACCGTTACTTTGTTCAGCTGGCGGTAATCTACACACAGACGTAAACTTCCATCCTTCTTCTTAATCAAGATGGCTGGAGCACCCCAGGGAGAAGTACTTGGTCTGATGAATTCCTTTGCCAAAAGCTCTTCTATCTGCTTCTTCAACTCTCGCAGTTCCAACGGCGCCATACGATACGGAGCAATGGAGATTGGTCCAACTCCAGGAACAAGTTCGATCGAAAATTCTATTTCCCTATGAGGAGGCAATCGAGGTATTTCATCCGGGAATACCTCCTCGAATTCTCTAACTACCGGTACATTCTGAATTGGATTGTCAACCGAGGTCTCAGCCTCGATCGACAAAAGATACCCTGCTGCTCCCTTGCGGAGCTCTTTTCTAACTTGC
This sequence comes from Gastrolobium villosum, assembly GCA_032173675.1. Lineage (NCBI taxonomy): Eukaryota > Viridiplantae > Streptophyta > Magnoliopsida > Fabales > Fabaceae > Gastrolobium > Gastrolobium villosum. The sequence goes on from JAVKPL010009116.1 coordinate 23,542, forward strand.
AATAAGGAAATGAGAGAGAAAGGTTGAAAATTACCATCTTTCGCAGGAACAACGACTTTCCCCGCTCGACAGTCCAATGTTATCCCGTTTTCCGTCAGCCAGTCCATACCGATAATCACATCGAAGTTGAATACCGGCAGGACCACCAAGTTAACCGTATACGTGTTCCCTTCATACTGCAAGGTAACACCTCTGCAGATCTCTGAGGCGGTGCACGATCCACCAGTAGGTGTGCTGATGTGTAACTCATAAGGTAACGGGGTTGGGGTGATGCCTATTCTCAAGGCAGTATGCTTTGCCATAAAAGAGCCAGACGCTCCAGAATCAAAGATAACAGAAATTGGGTGACCATTCAGAGTGACATTACCTTTGATCAGGTTGGGAAACTTCTGCGCTTCATTTGCATCCAGTGTGAACACCCGTGCTTGCGGAGGCTGTTGATCAGCGTTCTGGGGGCATTTGTAAGCAAAATGGCCTTGCTGGCCGCATCTGAAGCATGCATTGTTGTTCTTGCGACAGACTCCAAAATGATTCTTTCCACAGGTGGCACAAACAGTCGTGCCCTGACGTCCAGTCGACGATTGACCCACCGTAAAGTTTCTCTTAAAATTTCCAGGCCGCGCCTGCAACGGCGTACCTCTGCCTCGACCCCTACCAGGTGCCGCCCTGAAGAATCTGCCTGCTCGGTTTCCTCCGTGGAACAGTGGTGGTGGCCTGTTCAAGTTCTTGGCCTCCAGAATGATTCCTTCTGCCTGACGACTCTGGTTGATAAGTTCTGGAAGTGTACGATTAGCCGTCGTCAAGATGAGCTTGCGGATTTCCGGATGCAGTCCGCTCTCGAACTTCTCCACCTGCCATTCTTCGTCATAAATGTTCCGGTCGAAGTTGGCGTACTCGATCAGCTGCCCAAATTTTGCAATATATTCATTAACCGTCATGTTACCCTGCCTGAGCGACAGCAGTTCAGTGTGCTTCATCCTTCGCATTGCCTTAGGAAAATACTTATCCAGAAATACTTGTCTGAACACGGCCCATGTTAGTTCCACGTCCTGAGCTCTCAGCAGAGCCCTCGCACCAGTCCACCATGTTAAAGCTTCTCCCATCAGCTGGTACGACGCGTACTCAGTCTTCTGCGCTTCCGGGCATGCCATGCGTTCGAAAATGTGCTCAATCATCTGCAGCCACTTTGCTGCAGCCTCAGGGTTGTCCTCACCCTCAAAGGTAGGTGGTTGGAAGTTGCGGAAGTCTTTCAACCTCCGACGGGCAATTTCTTCTGCATTTTCATGCAGTGGGGGTTGGTTCTGATTCTGTTGCCTATGGTCGCGCCATTCTTGGCTCATATTCTGGATGAACGTTGCCAGTCCCCCAATGGTGGTGATAAGATCCTCTTCTGCATCGCCAGTCCTTCCCCGAGTTGAACCGCGACCACCCGCCATGATTCTGCACTCACAATACCAGGAAATGAGTTGATCAGGCTCACCGCAAGTTATTCATGGCAGCAGTCCCAAGTAGGTACTCGAGTTCAATTCGGACAAGTTAGCTATGCATCCGTGTCTTATCACAGAACAGTCTAAACCATCTAACTATCCTAGCTACATATACTTAAACTGTAGCACATTTAGACAGTCAATCAGCAGATAAACACAAACAGCAGTCAATTCAATCAAACACAAGCAATTCCATGGACCAAACTGCTCTGATACCAATTAGTGTAACGCCCTCCCTTGTATGCATCCAAGAGAGTCGTTTGCTAAGCGGAATTAGAGTCGTTAACGTCACATGAGCTAACAAAGCAGTATACACATCCGTATAAAAATTTCAACACTTAAATTCTTTTCACAAAGGTTTTCCAAAATAGCCATTGTTCATAAAAGTTCAACTAACATAATTATGATAAAGACTACAATCATCCAAAAGTACCAAAACATTAATCATTACAGTTATCCATTTATCAAACAGCAACACTGATAATCCACGCATCAGTAATCAACAGCAAAATATTACTCCTTCAAATGCTCTTGCGTCCTCCTGCCATTTTGAAAAATAGCAGCCCCGAAGGGGTGAGAATAATCCCAGTAGTGTGGCAATAAAACCAGTAATATAACAGTATTAACTAGGCACAAAATCATAAACAGTCACTTCAACATATCCTGGTTCCTTTTCCTTTTCATTTTTATCATATTCATATATTGCGTATATAACGCCTTTCCTTTGCGCTTCTAGCACCGTCGTGCGCGCACTTCACAGTGGAATCAAATATACCCTTGGCACCTGAGCTCCATGTGGATTCCATCTGTGGGCCTATGCGGACTGATGCCAAGTGTCCCATACCCCGGTACCTTGGGGATGCCTATATGATGCTTGCTCAAACACATGGTCCTGTACATAACTATTCTACACAAGGCCTATATGATCTTGATACATGTATGTCATGCTATGCTTTCACACACAAGGCGTAAAAATGCGGTATGATGTAAGATGCATGTTTATATACCTTTCATATGCGTTATGTTGCCACATAACGTCTTTACCTCATAATCATATGGCCATCACGGCACATTTTCGGCAGTTTCCTTTCATTATAATGGAACATAATATTTTTACGGTATATGGAGCATCATGTTACAATTCTATACCAGTAGTCAATAGTCACATTAGGCATCATCGCCTGACACTTACCTTTGCTTGCCTTAACTATTACCAAACTGCAGCGAAGTATCTCACTTCTTAAGCGCACCTAAATCAATTACAACTAATCATTTACAGTGGCTATTTACAGCAGCAAAACAGTGAGCATACAGCAGTGTTTACAGCAGCAAAACAGTGAGCATACAGCAGCAAAACAGTGAGCATACAGCAGCAAAACAGTGGGCATTTACAGCCGCAAAACAGTGAGCATACAGCAGCAAAACAGTGAGCATACAGCAGTGTTTACAGCAGCAAAACAGTGAGCATACAGCAGCAAAACAGTGAGCATACAGCAGCAAAACAGTGGGCATTTACAGCAGTGTTTACAGCAGCAAAACAGTGGACATACAGCAGTGTTTACATCAGCAAAACAGTGGACATACAGCAGTGTTTACAGCAGCAAAACAGTGGACATACAGCAGTGTTTACAGCAGCAAAACAGTGGACATACAGCAGTGTTTACAGCAGCAAAACAGTGGACATACAGCAGTGTTTACAGCAGCAAAACAGTGACGTTTTAAACAGAAACAGTGACGTTTTTAAAACAGAAACAGTGGCACTTTGAACTTCCAAAACAGTGGCATAAATCTTGGTTTTTGGACATTGAAACAGTGGCATATTATGGATTAAACAGTGGCATTTGATGCATAAAAACAGTGGCATTTTATGCATATAAACAGTGGCATATGATGACTAAAACAGTGGCTTTTTATGCATAAAAACAGTGGCATTTTAAGCATGGAAACAGTGGCATTTCATGGCTAAAACAGTGGCATTTTAAGCATGGAAACAGTGGCATCTCATGGCTAAAACAGTGGCATTTTAAGCATGGAAACAGTGGAATTTGATGAGTAAAACAGTGGCATTTCATGCATAAAAACAGTGGCTTAAGGAGCACTAAAACAGTGACATACATGTGCAAAAACAGTGGCATATAATGTGCAGAAACAGTGGCATGTAATGTGCAGAAACAGTGGCATCTAATGTGCAGAAACAGTGGCATCTAATGTGCAGAAACAGTGGCTTTTAAGTGCAGAAACAGTGGCTTTTAAGTGCAGAAACAGTGGCATATAATGGTGATTTTGAGGGACCGAAACAGTGGCATTTCATCTTCAAAACAGTGGCACATCAAACCGAAACAGTGGCACATTTCTTCTTTAAAACAGTGGCATCTCCATAGTGGCATAAGCTTAAACATAACCATAAGATTTTTATGCATACAATTCATCATGAAATGACTCCATACTTATACTTTTATCATGCTCAACCAAGGATCCAAAGCAACACATATACAAGGAGACCTTCAAGCATACATACATGGCTACACAAAGAAAGAGTTCTAAGTTCAAGGCCTACCTCTTGTAGCACACCCTTCAAGGTCAAGAGTCACACCACCTTCTAGCTTCACTACACACAAGTCCACACTTCCTAAGAGGTTCTATGCGCAACAAGGTGAGGAACAAGGCTAGCACTAGCTTGGTGTATGGTTGAGGTGAGGGAAGGAGGGAGTTGGCTTGGCAAAGTCTTCTTGCTCCAAGGTGGCTTGTTGGTGCGGCTAGAGGGAGTGAGGAGGGGGAGGAGAGTTGGCTGCACAAATGAATGGGGCAGCCCCCCTCTTGTGCGCAAATTTAAAGGGAAGAAGGGAGGAGGTTGCAATGATTTAACATCATGGTAGAAATCTGATTGCTTGAAGGAGTGGGGCTGCACACAAGGGTTGAACAAGTAAGGAGCTTGCTTCTAGCATACTCTAGGCACATGCAAAAGGGGTGGAAGAGATATGTTCAGGTCTGAGTTGGTGATACAAGTCAGAATTTTCTCATACAAAAGACCAAACTATGCGCATAGGTGAGGGTGTGAGGGAGGTTCACTAAGTCAACAAGTAATTCAACATGGTGGCAGCCCAAAAATCTGCATTTTAGGCAGCCTTGGTGCGCAATGATGAGAGGAAAGAGGTGCATCATGAGTGCAGTTTTGTGACAGCCCAAATTCAGATTTTGGAGCTGCACAAAATGATGAAAATGCAGCAAAAAAATCCTCTTATGATGCATGTGAAAACAAGGCAGGTTTGGCTCATGATGGGCTGCAAAAGCCTTGCCAAAAATCTGCACAAAACAGTGTCATGATGGAGGGTGTAAGTGGTTCTCCAAGTCAACAAGTTAGGCAGTTTGTGTCATAAGAAAATTCTGCACCAAAGCCCCTCCATGTGCGCCTAAATGGAGAAGTATGCAGCCTAAATTCATGCTCAAAGGTCCATGTGTCTTCCATGCAATGAAATTAAAATCAAGTTATGCATAAGCAAGGTGAAGTGGCGGTTTAGCAAGGGAAAAGGCAGATTACTAAGGTCCTAATTACTCTCCCTTGTGCGCATGAATTAGGGGAAAACAACTAGCCAAGTAGTGTTCCTTGCTGCACAAGGCAGCCTTGTTGGACTAGGCTTTAAGGAGGATAAGTGGTTACAACTTTGGGCTAAAACAAGGTAGGTTCAAAGGCCATCCTTGGGCCATTGGCCACACACCAAAAATCCAATCACACAAGTCCAATATTAACTAGTCCACACACACACACACTAGCCCACATCCAACACTAATGCCTTCTAACACACACTCACATTACTCATAAGACTAAATTCACATGTCTACATATGTACCCTCCTAGGATTTAATTTAATTAATTACCTTAGTCTTATCCAAGGGTTAAAGGTTATACAATTCACAAGCCATTACACATAAACCATACATCCGAATTCTACACATGTACACATAGCCTATAGTACTTATGTATTTTACTAAATATGCGGGATGTTACAACAGCCTCATTACTTTATAACTGACTCATTAATCATTGATATGAATAACATAACTCTACACATAACAGCCTCATTACTTTATAACTAACTCATTAATATCATCCAAGTTTCATCCCGCATCGCAATCCTCTTCATTGATCTGAATAACTTAACTCCACACATAACAGCCTCATTACTTTATAACTGACTCATTAATCATTGATATGAATAACATAACTCCACACATAACAGCCTCATTACTTTATAACTAACTCATTAATATCATCCAAGTTTCATCCCGCATCGCAATCCTCTTCATTGATCTGAATAACTTAACTCCACACGTAACAGCCTCATTACTTTATAACTGACTCATTAATCATTGATATGAATAACATAACTCCACACATAACAGCCTCATTACTTTATAACTAACTCATTAATATCATCCAAGTTTCATCCCGCATCGCAATCCTCTTCATTGATCTGAATAACATAACTCCACACGTAACAGCCTCATTACTTTATAACTGACTCATTAATCATTGATATGAATAACATAACTCCACACTGTAACATCCTGCATAATTAGTAAAATACATAAGTACTATATGTTATAGATGTATGTGTAGATTTCGGATGTATGGTTCATGTGTGATGGCTTGCGAATTGTTTGACCTTTATCCTTGGATAAGACTAAGGTAATTAATTAAATTAAATCATAGGAGGATACATATGTAGACATGTGAATTTAATCATATGAGTAATGTGAGTGTGTGTTAGAAGGCTTTAGTGTTTATTGGACTTTGGAAGTGGGCTAGTGTGTGTGTGGACTTGTCTCTTTTGGACTTATGTGATTGGATTCTTTGTGTGTGTGGCCAATGGCCCAAGGATGGCTTTTGGACCTACCTTGTTTCAGCCCAAAGTTGTAACCATTCTTGTTTCCCTAGCCTTGTCCAACAAGTTTGTTTGTGCACCAAGGAACTTTCACATGGCTAGATGTATTTCCTCCTCTTTTATGCGCACAAAAGGAAGTAATTAGGACCTTGAAAATCTGCCAATTTTTCCCTTGCTAAACCGCCACCTCACACTTAGTTTATGCACCTTTGACTTCAATTTCATTGCATGAAAGACACATGTACCATTTAGCATGATTTTAGGCTGCATTCTTCTTCATTTTGGCGCACTTGAAGAGGGCTTGGAGCAGATTTTTATGACACAAAATCTGCATTGAGTGTTGACTTGGAGAACCACCTTACACTTTCCATCATGAGGCTGAAATGTGCAGATTTTTGCATGCTTTTGGCAGTCCATCATGAGCCAAACCTGCCCTTGCTTCCACATGCATCATAAGTAGGGTCTTGGGGCTGCATCTTCATCATTTTATGCACATTAGGACAGCTCCAAATCAGAGTCTAGGCTGCCACAAATGACACCTCACTTCCACTCCTCCATGTGCGCAAGACTTGGCTTGTTTATGCTAAAAATTCTGACTTAATATCACTCATTCAGATCTGAACATATCTCCCTCACTCCTTGCATGTGCTTAGTGTATGTTAGAAGCAACCCTTTGCTTGTTCAGCCCAAGTATGCAGTCCCACCTGCACAAGAAACCAGATTTTTACCATAATGACCATCATTGCAACCTCCCCTCCTCTCCCTTTAATTGTGCGCACAAGAGGCCTCCTTCACCTTGCACAAGTGCAGCCAAATTCCTTCCTCAATTCCTCCCTCTCTAGCCGTGACTACAAGCCTCTTGGAGAAGGAAAAACCTTGGTCACTTACCTTCCCTCACCTCTCAAAACCGTGACTCAAGAACACCAAGCAAGTGTAAGTTTTCCTCCTCACTTCCACCTCACTGTTCAGTCTTGATTCCTCACCTTTTGGTAGCTGTCCAAGTTGCTCCTCCTCATCCTTGATTGCGCATAGATCTTCTCCTAGGAAGTGTGGACTTGTTGTGAAGTAGAGCTAGAAAGGGTGTGGTGAAGTGTGTGCTACAAGAGGTAGGCCTTGAACTTAGAACACTTTCATTGTGTAACCATGTGTGTGTGCTTGAATGTCTCCTTGATTATGTGTGGTTTTGGATTCAAGTATGAGCATGATAAAAGTAGAATGGTGGAGCTATTTCATGATGATTTGTATGCATAAAAGTCTCATGGTTATGCTTAAGATATATGCCACTGTTTTTGTATGAATATGCCACTACTTTGAGGAATATATATGCCACTGTTTTGTATGCAAATGCCACTGTTTCCCTATGAATGTGCCACTGTTTTGAGGATAAAATGCTCACTGTTTCGGTTCCTCAAGATCACCATTTGATGCCACTGTTTCTGCACATCTATGCCACTGTTTTAGTGCCCCACATGCCACTGTTTCTGCATAAAATACTCACTGTTTTAGTCCATAATATGCCACTGTTTTATGCATAAAATGCTCACTGTTTTAGTCCATAATATGCCACTGTTTCTGCATAAAATGCTCACTGTTTTAGTCCATAATATGCCACTGTTTCTGCATAAAATACCCACTGTTTTAGTCCATAATATGCCACTGTTTCTGCATAAAATACTCACTGTTTTAGTCCATAATATGCCACTGTTTTATGCATAAAATGCTCACTGTTTTAGTCCATAATATGCCACTGTTTTATGCATAAAACACTCACTGTTTTGCACCAAAAACACTCACTGTTTTAGTACCTAAGGAGCCACTGTTTCTGCATAAAGAAACCACCCTATTGATGATCAAACTCCACTATTTATGCCACTGTTTCAATGTCCAAAAACCATGATTTATGCCACTGTTTTGATGTTCAAATGCCACCGTTTATGCCACTGTTTTAACGTTCAAACGCCACTGTTTCTGCCACTGTTAATACCACGGTTCTGCCACTGTTTTGAGGTCCAAAGTGCCACTGTTTCTGTTTTAAAATAGTCACTGTTTCTGCTGTATGTTCACTGTTTTCCTGCTGTAAAACGTCACTGTTTCTGTCCACTGTTTTTAAGGAAAATACCACTGTTTTCTGCTCACTGTTTTAAAGAACAACTCACTGTTTCTGCTCACTGTTTTAAGCACAAACGTCACTGTTTTTCTGCTGTAAAACACTGTTGTATGCTCACTGTTTTCCACTGTAAAACACTGCTGTATGCTCACTGTTTTCCACTGTAAGACACTGCTGTATGCTCACTGTTTTTCTGCTGTAAAACACTGCTGTATGCTCACTGTTTTCCACTGTAAGACACTGCTGTATGCTCACTGTTTCTGCTGTAAATAGCCACTGTAAATGATTGGTTGTAATTGATTTAGGTGCGCTTAAGAAGTGAGATACTTCGCTGCTGTTTGGTATTATTTAGGCACGCAAAGGTAAGTGTCAGGCGATATTGCCTAATGTGACTATTGACTACTGGTATAAAATTGTGACATGATGCTCCATATGCCGTAAAAATATTATGTTCCATTATGATGAAAGGAAACTGCCAAAAATGTGCCGTGATGGCTATATGATTATGAGGTAAAGACGTTATGTGGCAGCATAACGCATATGAAAAGTATATGTGCCGTGATGGCTATATGAAAGGTATATAAGCATGCACCTTACATCATACCGCATTTTTACGCTTTGTGTGTGAAAGCATAGCATGACATGCATGTATCAAGATCATATAGGCCTTGTTTTAGAATAGTTATGTACAGGACCATGTGTTTGAGCAAGCATCATATAGGCATCCCCAAGGTACCGGGGTATGGGACACTTGGCATCAGTCCGCATAGGCCCACAGTTGGAATCCACATGGAGCTCAGGTGCCAAGGGATATTTGATTCCACTGTGAAGTGCGCGCACGACGGTGCTAAAAGCGCAAAGGAAAGGCGTTATATACGCAATATATGAATATGATGAAAAGGAAAAAGGAAAAGGAACAAGGATATGTTGAAGTGACTGTTTATGATTTTGTGCCTAGTTAATACTGTTATATTACTGGTTTTGTTGCCACACTACTGGGATTATTCTCACCCCTTCGGGGCTGCTATTTTTCCAAAATGGCAGGAGGACGTAAAAGCATTTGAAGGAGTGATGTTTTGCTGTTGCTTGCTGATGAATGGACTTGTACTGTTGCTGTTTGTTTGATTGGATGACTGTAATGATTGATATTTTGGTACTCTTGGATGACTGTAGATTTTATCACCTCTATTTTATCTTGAACTTTGATGAACAGCGGCAATTTTGGAAAACCTTTGTGAAAAGAATCTAAGTGCTGAAATTTTTACAGTGCACCTTACGGGTGGTGTTTTTATGAGCAAATGAACTCTGATTTACTATTATTTTATATGCACGCGAAGCCCCAAACGTGCTCTTTCTAAATCACTTGAAATATTTTTTATCGTCCAAACAGAAGTAATAAGAATTGTAGAAACGCTTTTCGGATTTGAACTTAGTAAAAGAATCTTTGATAGCTCATGTGACGTTAACGACTCTAATTCCGCTTAGCAAACGACTCTCTTGGATGCATACAAGGGAGGGCGTTACACACACATAACAGGCTCATTACTTTATAACTAACTCATTAATATCATCCAAGTTTCATCCCGCATCGCAATCCTCTGCATTGATCTGAATAACTTAACTCCACACGTAACAGCCTCATTACTTTATAACTGACTCATTAATCATTGATATGAATAACATAACTCCACATATAACAGCCTCATTACTTTATAACTAACTCATTAATATCATCCAAGTTTCATCCCGCATCGCAATCCTCTTCATTGATCTGAATAACTTAATTCCACACGTAACAGCCTCATTACTTTATAACTGACTCATTAATCATTGATATGAATAACATAACTCCACACATAACAGCCTCATTACTTTATAACTAACTCATTAATATCATCCAAGTTTCATCCCGCATCGCAATCCTCTTCATTGATCTGAATAACATAACTCCACACGTAACAGCCTCATTACTTTATAACTGACTCATTAATCATTGATATGAATAACATAACTCCACACATAACAGCCTCATTACTTTATAACTAACTCATTAATATCATCCAAGTTTCATCCCGCATCGCAATCCTCTTCATTGATCTGAATAACTTAACTCCACACGTAACAGCCTCATTACTTTATAACTGACTCATTAATCATTGATATGAATAACATAACTCCACACATAACAGCCTCATTACTTTATAACTAACTCATTAATATCATCCAAGTTTCATCCCGCATCGCAATCCTCTTCATTGATCTGAATAACATAACTCCACACGTAACAGCCTCATTACTTTATAACTGACTCATTAGTGAGGCATCGGGTGTGCCGCGTCAGGCACCAAGTCCAGCACCTCCCCAGGCACCATCCGCTGCACCACGCTGGGCATCAGGTGCACCTCGTCAGGCACCAGGAGCGCCACGCCTGGCACCGGGTGCGCCTCGTCGGGCACCATCCGGGGCACCACGCCTGGCACCGGGTGCGCCTCGTCAGGCACCATCCGGGGCACCACGCCGGGCATCAGGTGCGCCTCGTCAGGCACCAGGAGCGCCACGCCTGGCACCGGGTGCGCCTCGTCGGGCACCATCCGGGGCACCACGCCTGGCACCGGGTGCGCCTCGTCAGGCACCATCCGGGGCACCACGCCGGGCATCAGGTGCGCCTCGTCAGGCACCATCCGGTGCACCACGCCGGGCATCAGGTGCGCCACGCCTGGCGCCTCGTCAGGCACCATCCGGTGCACCAGGTGCGCCACGCCTGGCGCCATCCGGTGCGCCACGCCTGGCGCCGGGTGCGCCTCGTCAGGCACCAGGAGCACCACGCCTGGCGCGCCAAGTGAAGCATCCGGTGCACCTCGCCTGGCACAGGGTGCGCCGCGTCAGGCGCCAAGTCCTGCACCTCCCCGGGCACCACCCTCGCCGGGGCACCCAGTCAAGCATCCGGCGCACCACGTCGGGGCACCCAGTCAAGCATCCGGCGTCGAGTGACTGGGTCTGTGACCCAACATGACTTAAGACCAGGACCGGCATGGAGAGTCATGGTCGTTGGCGCTGGGCAAGACAAGTTCGTGACTCGATACCCGGCAGCACGAGCATCACCCGGGACTTAGCCGCGGGAAAATATCCGTCCCGTTCCTAACCTCAGAATAAGAAACATGTGAACTATTTGGGGATGGGAGGGACGAATCGAAGCGACAAGGGCTGAATCTCAGTGGATCGTGGCAGCAAGGCCACTCTGCCACTTACAATACCCCGTCGCGTATTTAAGTCGTTTGCAAAGGATTCTACCCGCCGCCCGATGGGAATTGCGATTCAAGGCGTCCCGCAAGGCTCGTCCGCCTTACGGGGTTCACCAACGGCACGTGCCTCTGGGGGGCCGAGGCCCCCTACTGCTGGTCGGCAAACGAGCGACGGGCGCACGCATCGCTTCTAGCCCGGATTCTGACTTAGAGGCGTTCAGTCATAATCCAACGCACGGTAGCTTCGCGCCACTGGCTTTTCAACCAAGCGCGATGACCAATTGTGCGAATCAACGGTTCCTCTCGTACTAGGTTGAATTACTATTGCGACACTGTCATCAGTAGGGTAAAACTAACTGATATGCGGTCAGCATATAGGAAATTACAAGGCAAAAAGAGGAAGAAAATGACTCAATCAATGCAAGAAAAGCAGAGAAAAAGAGTAAAAATATCCAAAGTCTGAATATCAAAGAAGATGAACAAAAGGAGGCAAAAACATATCAAAAAGACCTAGGTTCCCACGCTCTCAGCGCGGGAGTGGCGCTGAGAGCGCGAGAAGGCAAAAATGGACAGAAGGAACCGCGCTCACAGCGCGGGGATGGCGCTGTGAGCGCGGGAAGTAAAAAAATGGCAGAAACTCCCACGCCCAGAGCGCGGGA